>JAOBAT010122131.1:0-13327 GCA_026413305.1 Hydrozoanthus tunicans
ACCCATCCTGGCCTAGTAATTTAATTTACATCTGGTAGTTTAGCCCCTGGTATTTTTAGCTTTTAAGTTATTTCAGGGTGCTAATACCCCTTAAGTCTTTAAGATATATTCCCCTTATAGTATTTGTAATGCTCAGAGAAGTGGGAAAACAAAAAAATGTTTTTGTTGTTGTTGTTGGGCCTCGACAGCACGGTATAGCTAACAAACAGGCCGCGAATCCCCGCAGATAGAGATAGACGAGAATAAAAGCGTAATCTTGTGGGATCTATAGTGATAAACATACATGCAAATGATTCAATCATAGCTCAGTAAACTAGACGTCGAGACCTCATGAGGCCTGCCTGGGTTCTAAACACAATAATAGCAGTCTGAGTGTTAGCAGCCGTGGCAAGTTCTTTTAATTTAGCCTTGTTGAACCTCGTCAGAGGAGGATAAAGGGTATTTTGTTGTTCAGGAAGTTGATTTAAACTAACAAAGTAAAAAAGGATAATTTATCTTGGAAGATAAAACGACACTTTTTTAGATTGTCGCACGATTTCAATCATAACTCGATAAACGCAACGTTTCGACTGCCGATGCTAGTCTTCATCGGGAGGTAGTTTAACTAGACTGGATGACGATGTATTTCATTTATGCTGGCGGAGCGAAGCGATTTCAGTGGTCATATTCTAGTTGGTTCAACGAGTCGGAGCAAATCAACTTTTTCGTAACAATGTTTTGAACAGCCAATCGGCTTCTTTGATATATCAGAAGGTAATAGCACATGGATTGTCGGCGTTGGTTTCAGAAGGCTGATCAGGTACAGATCAGGTATGAATTATGCATCGAATTCGCTGCAGTTATTAAGGAACCGTTCATCAAGCAGCTCCAACAAACTTTCCAGAGGAAGGCCATAAGCTTTTATTGCGCTTTCTTCTTTATTGTGCAATCAAAGGCATCAAAGTGTTCTTGTTCACCCGTGGACACAATCAATCGTTGATCAGATCGGATTCTTCACCATGGCGATAGCATGTACTTACATGCACTCTAAAACAATTTAGTACTTTGAATGTAGACAATTTGTCAATAATTTTGTAACAGTGTAAGCATTGATATTGCAGATTGTAACTCTGAACTGCACCAGAGTCGTTTTCTTAATCCTGTATTATGTTAAAACGTAGAAAGGTTTCATTTAATTGAAGTTGTTGATGAAAGTTGCTACCTGAACCAAGGCATTAAAAATTGGTTTCTGTTTTATTTCTCAACACTTATTTGGTAACTGACAAACATCAGTTTTTTAAAACTGATCTTTAAAACGCGTACACAATTTTCCTTTTCTTTCATAAACCAAACAAATTTTGAAAGCTAACAACAAGAAAACCAAAAATCTTTTCGTCGTCCGACAGCACTCCATTCTTTGTAAGAACTACTAGTAGTAGATAGATTTAGCAAAGACAACTCGACGCCAACGAGGCTTCTGTTTATTTGCCTGAGTACATTTCGAATACATTTGAACAAGACGTCACGTTGTGAACCCAAAGTGAAAACATCAAAATCCCGGCCCCAAACACAACAAGACATAGTATATCTGACTAATGAGTCTGCGAGTATGGCAGAAATAATTATTTTGCCGGCACGGACCAGAAGACTGGTGAAGAGTTAGAGGAACTATGGGTAGGATGTATAAGTATATATGCAGGTGCTTTGTAAAGATTATTCATTCTGGGTTCAGCATCGCTGTCAATGAACTCTGCTTCATCCATCATTGCGACCTCAGCCCCAAAAGTTGGCGGCGCCGCACCAGGTGGGGGTATACGTTCCCGTTTTCCACAATGTGGTTTGGGTTTTCGTATCCGGCAGTGTCTTTATACAATAGCTAAGTATACTAATAAAGGAATGTAAATACTAATCGTGGTAGATTGTAAATAATACGTTATCAAATGTTTGAAAGCTGTAATGAAGGGTACCGTGTACAAAATATGATTTTGCGAAAGGCAAAGTAAAACGGTACTGTGGTTCTTGCTGACCTACAGTCCCCTGTATCAATACCGTTGTATTGTGTCTGATTGGGTAGTGGAGGCAAAATGTGTGCATTGCAACGTCTCAGGACTTCGACTTTATATTAGGGCATGCACATAAACAGAAGTCACGCTGTGGGCAGTTGTCTATATACAGTTCAACCCTGATAACTCGAAATGCCAGGGGAAATTGAAATTAGTTCGAGTTATTGGGGTTTCGAGTTATAGGGGTTTTGAATAAAATACTAGAAACACTTCATTTAAGAGGTTTTTTGCTTCTATATATTTTATTGTCAGTTTTCTAATAATGTAAGAGTACAAAATGACAACCAAAGCAAATGCATAAAAACCACAAGTACTGCAAAGTAGCTGCTCTTCAAACTGAGTGTTTAGCGCTACATCAAAAGCTCGATTTAACATTTGTTGAAAACTCTGTCAACAATGTCACACATTTTCTCGATGCCGGACTCAAAGTCAACAAATTGATTGTTTAGAATAAACCATATGTGTCAAGCACATCAATTGCCGCTGAGGCTTCTAATTTGTGAACAAGGAAAAAGTTTTCTCTGCTAAAGGTAACTCTACTTTCAAAACCGAAAGCCAAGTTTGTGTCTCTCAAGAAAACAGTTCGCTTTGTGTTGCAAGCAACTCGAGCTTCATCGCACATGAATCATACAATCATTAATCCACAAAAGTGAAAATCGGCTTGGGGTTAGCGAGGGTCAAATTACAAAGAAAAGTATATCTGAAGGGAAGTCAAAATCGCTTCGAATTAGCGGGGTTACCAGTTATAGAGGTTTCAAATTATAGGAGTAAAAATTACAGTAAATTTACGAGGCAAATCCAAGGGAAATCAGTTACTTCGAGTTAGCGGGGAGTTCGAGTTACCGAAGGTTTTAGTTATCGGGGTTCAACTGTACTAAGACAAGCAACCATCCAGTCCCGGGGGGTCGGGGGAACTCCCTATTTTGGTGTGGTAGGTGTGATCTGCGTATTTCTTAGAGCTTAGAATAGTCAGTTTGGTATTTTCTAAGTGCTGTTAATGGAAAATTTGTTTTTAACCAAGAACCTTGTGTTTTTAGGGTTAAAAAACGTGAAACTATTCAACTGCGTGCGTGCTTGTTTTGGTAAACGTGCGTACTGAACTCTTTTTTGAGATGTTTCATTTTATTATTTCTACGATGTTGCTGGCATAATTCGCATTATCGAGAAAAGATTGACGCTTCGATATGTTTTGTTAAAAATGCCTTGTGAACATAGCACCCCAAAACGAGGGGCAAATAATTTAAGAAAGTCACAGTTTGGCAAGAGTGCTGCAGGATTTTGGGATCGTTGCGACAGATTCTAACGTAATGTTTATGTAAAACCTTTTCACAACCACTCACCTTCGAATATCATAAAATAGAAGATTAGAATTACTACTTCTTATCTCTCTTAAGGTTTAAAAAAAAACTTTTCGAAAAGTTTTTCTTTCAAACCTTAGAAGAGATAAGACTGAGTAATTGGGAGGTAAACGTGAGATACTTTTTAGTTTTCATTGATTTTTTATAAGGAGAATATTTCGAAAAGCCCAACATGACACGGGAAGCTGAAATCTTGGGAAACTTCCATCGAATTTTTGGGTCGAGAAACAAGACTGGTGCAATGGCGCAAAGCAAATCATAACTATTTTTGGTGCATAACATGTTTCTAGATGTAAATATCTACTGATTGAAGTTAGTAACCTTACTTTATTTTTCAAACAAATAAATGGTGTTCAAACTGAAATTTTAAAGATCTTTAAGGTTGTATTCATGTTTAATTACTAGCTTTCTCTTGAAACATAACACACGCTAGACACACGTATTGTAAGTTCTGTAGTTTCCGTCTAACCCTACAAATACCGTTTAATTTCCATCAGGAACTGCAGTTTGTAATGGCTAATGGCACCCTGTCGCAATTTGTAATAGCGTACCTGTCGCAATTTGTAATAATGTGAGCTGTCGCAATTTGTAATAGCATATTGTTGCATTTTGTAACACCTTTCGCAATTTGCAATAGCAAGTTGTCGCATTTTGTAACACCTGTCGCAATTTGTAATAGCATATTGTCGCATTTTGAATTAGCACCCTGTCATATAATTTGCTTTCATGCTTTTATTTTAAACAGCTTCGAAATGCAATTTTGATACTTTGTAAAAACCCTTTCATTTGATTACCTTGGACTTAGTTTTTTAGACTCTTTTTCTATCAATCAACTGTTTGGGACATGAATACAACTTGCCAAACGTTTATTAGAAAAAACATTGAAACCTTCGAAGTGTTTAATTAATTGTTTTATTTAGATGTATATAAACCTTTTTCACAAATGATTTTGTTAGTCTTTCGTGTGCACTCAAATTAGCCTGTCCAGGCTCGTTTTGGGTAACATATTCTTTTGAAAGTTTAACTCGAGAACGAGGCAAACCAGGCTTTTTATTGAACGGAGACAATAGAATTTTAAAATTATCACCATTTATAAAATACAAGAAAATGAAATATTACTTCAAAACTTGTTCATTTAGTTTCCGTCAGTTTTTATCGCTACCTTAATGTTCCTCATACTACCTGGCGGTTGGGTAATACCTGGTTATAAGAAATGAAAACGGCCTATTGATCAACTTAAAAGATTGGAAGATTCAAAACAAAACACTTTTTAAAGAACCTTAAAGTTCAATATGTTATTTTGTTGTATTATGAAAACAACAATGAAAAGGCTAAAGATGTCAGAGAAAATGGTTTATACACTTTTTTCTTGCCTGCTTTATGCTTTAAAGCCTAATTTTCCTCCGACATAGTCATACGCATAACTGCCAATAAACAAACAATTAACTCCACCGAGTATAGCAGGAGATTAAATCCAGCTAAGAGGCAAGAGTAGAATTGAAAGACCAATGATGAGTTCTAAAACAGGTCCAAGAACCTCTGCGTTGCTTGTGTCTTTCGATGTAGGATTCGGCAAGGACACAGCACTTGATGCAGTTATGATCAGTGACCGACTGGGTACGGGCGTGACGACAGTGAGTGATGTTCTATTTGAAGAGGCATTAAACCCGCCAGAAAAGCCATTGGTTGTTGTATTTGGCAACATTCTTGAATTCATTTCTGTGTAAAATAAATTTAACTCGTTAGCTTATTTTCAAGACGAAACAGATCTGAAACAAAGGTAATCGGTCACGTGGTCACCTAGGTTCATGACGAGGAGCTTTAAATAGAAATCTTCTAGAAAGCTACAAGTTTAATTTTTCTGTTTGTTATTCGGCCCTTACTCGTCAGATTTAAACCCTTTGGTCGTTTGGACCGTAGATTTTTCACCCCCGTGCATCCATGTTGTTTCCCTTCTATATACAAGTACAACGTTTTTTTGCGTTGCAGAAATGCAACTAAAGCATCAGCATACACTCGTCTTGTTGGTTATCGTTAAGTAGTCGAGAACCGTCAAAAAATAATGAAAATATTGTCAAAAGAAAAATGAGAAAAAAGATCTTTACTTTCTAACCGTGTTCTGGAAAGAACCCTAAAGGTCATTCCATTGAAACAGAACCCGCATCTAAATTTTTCTCAAACTTTCCTCATTTGTCAATCATTATATGTAAACTGAAAAAATGGAATAAAAAAGGGTTGTGCCCGTGTTAACTTTTGAGATATGATTGATACAAATTGTAGGCTTGAAAATAGAACTATAGATTCCTCATGTGGCCAACCAAGATAACATTGAGGAGCGTAAGGGAAATAGAGGAAAACAACGTGAATAGTTCTTCTGGATTAGGGGAATAATTTTCTTGTGATTTTCAGCAAAATCAATTATTTTAAGGAGGCATTTTTGTAGGCTTTTGTTGTTTATGTTTCCAATACCTCAAAAAAACAGTGTATTCTTGTCTATGTTTTTTATATCTTTCCACATTTGCAACACTCAGATTTTTCCTATTTTTCTTCTTCAGAGAGTCCTGTTGAAATTAGACTGATTGACGAAAAAAAATTGTGGGGTATCCGTGCTTGTTTAAGAGAAGTTCTAGGAAAACTCGCAAAACATGTGCTTATGTACCCCATTTCCGAGGGGAGACTGGTGCGAGTTAAACAAAAAGCCTTTTATATATTATGAAGAAAACTACTTTTTTGTATTATTTTTTCTGATATGTCTTCAAAAGCTCAACATTCAATAGAATATGACAAAGATGTGTAAACATTTTAAAATTTCTAAAATGCGTAGTAAAGATGCGCAATGCAAAACTGGGGAACTACCTTAACAGATACATAAAATTTTGTCAATTCATATATCGTTTTTTGTATCATTGTTGGCATTCTCATTTTTAGAAATTTTTAAAAAATACGCTTTAATAAGTTCAGCACAAAAGATGCTCATAGTTTCTCAAAACTAAAAAAAAGTTGAAGATGAAAAGTAAATGACAAGACCAAGACTTGGGAGAGGTGTAGGTCTGCTCTCTGCATGCTAACACACAGAATATATCTACTACACTTTTTCATGAAAGGCAAGAGGATACTACTTCAAAATCCTGTTCAACTTAATACACTTTTTTAAATCAAAAACACACTTAATAAGAACTGTGAGGCTCAATCGCCGGAAAAATGAAACAAATTAAGAACAATTTGAGACTGAAATGACAGTTTAAAAAAAAGTAGAACAAATAGCAAAACGAGTGTAAAAAGAAAAAGTACGCAGGCACGCAGTCATCACACAGAGCATCGCACATTAAATAAATTTCGTTACTTATTAATTTATGACAAGTGTACATACTCCAACTGTAACAACTACATGTACTGTTATCTGCTGTAAAATACACAAAATTTTAGATGTATTGTATGTATTGCAGTTAAGAACAAAACAAGAGCATTTGAGCCTCAAATTGTTGAAAAAAATAAGAACATTGAGCATGAACAAAATTTTACTGGTTCTTAATACAAAAAAATTGTAAATGCTTAAAGACTAGAAAATTATCGAAGAGCTAAATTTATGATTTCTCGAAATATTTGCCGTTGACTTTATAACTGAATGAACCAACATCAGGAAGTAATGTCGTCTTGAAGGAGACCCTGTACGAGACTTGCACAGAAAACAAAGCCAGACAGACACTCGTGTGAGCAAACAAAAAGTAAACTCCTCTTCTATTCACAGCAACTGGAGCCACTACTTCAGAAGCTAAGTTGAAAGAACTTTCAGGGAAACCGTTCGTAGTGTATGCCTCACCAGATTTAAAAGTCTTAACCTTTTCCTTAAAATCGTCGAGGTTTGGATGACCACTCTGGGAATCATTTTGCTCAAACTTCAGTAGGTCAAGTGTTTCAGAACAATTTAGATCTGGACGCTCGAAAGAAGGACAGTTTTTAACCGCATATTTGAGCGATACCTCTATATTTTTCACCGACGGCGGAACGGCTATAAACGATGTTCTCATTCTATTCACTTTGGGTGAGCCAATCGCACACGTAAGATACGAGGTTGGAGATCCAGATTTAGACCACTGTAGAGACAAAAACAAGAAATCAATTTGATTTTTCCACCAAAAAGTTGACGTCCATGCTGGTTAGATCTGGTGCAAAACAGAAGAACATAAATAGAGTTCTCGCGTAATAGAATTAATATCCTTAAAGCTTTCAAAGCCAGACTCAGAGAAAGCTTGGTTAAACACTTTTAAAGTTCAGCATTTCACCAAAATATTCTTTCCTCTATTCTTTCTGATGTTTTAATAAACAAGTAAAAATGTGCTGTGTTCTTTCTTTGACTTAATTATTGTTTTCCTTATTACTATTGAAGTTTCTCGTTGAACAAATCGATATGTGTGACTCCCCTAACATTCATGAAAAAATTAATTCTTGAAGCTTAAGTGAATATTTTGACGCGTTTTTGACTTTGTTCTGGCGCTTATCACCACCAGCAGCCGAAAGTTACTTTAGTTTTGCTTTTCATTTCAAACACCTGCTTCGAGGAGTGAAACTCACGTTGCTTAACAAGCGACAGCCAAAATAATAATGTATGTAATCGTAGTAACCCAAACTTGATATAAAATAAAGAATGTTAGTAAATGTGAAACATTTCTGTAATCTTGTGTTTTACAAAGTTAAATACTCATTTCGCTGACATGTAAGCATCATCACATTTACGTGTTTTAGCCAGTGAGTGAGCGCCGAGGGGCGTACTTTTCCCGCGCTCAAAGATTTTGGCGGGAGCTGTGCGTTCGGGGCGATGACAGTGTTTCAGTGTTTTTGTTTTGAAACATGTAGCTGTTAAATGGCACAGCTTTGAATTTATTTTTGTCTTATCTACTCATTTTGCTTTGCCGGCACAGCTTTGAATTTATTTTTGGCTTATCTACTCATTTTTGCTTTGCCGGGAAATGGATATTGGAAATCTATCTTATTCAAAGTCTGTTGTTGTTGTTAGCTAATCAAAAGAAAAAATAACGGTTAGTCTTTTCTCTCCAACGTATCTAAAATACCTTAAAAAAACTTGGGAAATACATATCCTCCACGTGAAAATCAAACATGATCGACAAAAATTTTTTTAAATTTTTCAACACGCGAAAGGAACTGTTGGCCTTTTTTTAAAGTAAATTCTTTTTCGCCGGCTGATTGGTCACTTAAACAAATTCGGTTCACCTGGCATGTACGGACACTGAATACTTACCGTTGGATCACTCTCCCAAACCCATGGGTCACCTACTCGAGGCACCGAAAGCAATATCTCTGTGCAATTAAAAAGAAAATTAATTTACTCAAATTTACTCAAAAGCAATCGGAAATAAATGATTACCGATAATACTTGAAACAGTTCTATTGCTAACAAAACTAAGCACGTTCTTTTAACTATATAAAAATCAATTTCGTGCTGATAAGTAACGATGTTTGAGTGCGTTACATTTAACAAGAATAAGAAAAAACTGGACTTTTTGTTGAATGCAACTAAGTATAAGTTGTCAACCGTAACAGGCCCTATGAGTCTAGTGATAAACGAGTTCCGCCGAAAGCAAAAGTATTTAAAATGAAATAAAAAATAAGGTTCTCTTCGTGACCAATGCCAATAAGTTTAGTTTATGTGAATTATAAAATAAACCAAGTTTTAACAAGCTGAAAGGCAGAAGATAATACAGACGTTACGGCAGAAGGTAAAAAAACGGAGGAGAGTTTATATTTTTGCAACTCTGTTCATAATTACACTGCCTTTCAGTAGTCAGTAGTTGCTGGAGCAATAAAAAGCCTTGCCGGCACAAATAAGTACAAACATTGCTCAAAGATCGGTTTCTCTCCGTTCAAACGCTACTGATACAAACTGAGTTATTTGCGAAACATAACATCTGAATTTGAACCAAAATTTTGTAGTTTCACCATATTCGACAATGTAAACGCTTTTCGTTGTAGACTCCTAGCCACTCCTTTTGCTTCAATTTGATGTTGAATCTATGTTCAAAACCGTAAACACCGACACAAAGTTTAGGAAACACATAAGAGTATAAAAGTTTCTATCTCACCCTTATCACCACTGGCCTGTGTGGAACACACCATGTAGCAGAAGAGAACAAAAGCCAGAAGCCTTTGAACGTAGACAGAGCGGGCCATTTCAAGCGTTGACGCTGTGATACTCCACGTGTTTAAACATAAAACTAACAACAAAAAGTCTTTAAGGATTTATATTCACCTCCCAAGTCCTACATTTGGTTCAATGTGTGCATGACGTCATCGATTAACATTTGGGTGTTTATATTCGTCTTATTCGTAAAACTAACCACAAAGAGTCTTGTTAACTGGAGGATTTATATTCGCCTCCCAAGTCCTATATCTGGTTCAAAGTGTGCGTGACGTCATCAATTAACATTTGGGTGTTTACATCCGGCGTCTTATTCCTTCTATGAGAGACTATTTTAATGTTATAAAGCATAGCAATTTGCGTGAGCAGGGTAAAACAGCACAAAATTGGATTCGTTAACTGAAGAAAGCTGTCAAGCAGCTTTACCCATGACCATAGTCATAGACGGATGTTCTCTTGAGCGCCTTTGCGGCTGCCTTACATGTCGGTCCTCTTACACTTTTTGAGCTTGTTGTTATTCAAATGTTTTCGCGCTTTCTCATACATAACTAATTCCCAAATAAAAATGTAGGCTGTGTCAGTGCAAACACGTTGTTACCTGCTTGCACTAACTAAATAAGATATAAATATAGTTTGTGCCATTTTTAATGGATATATAGATATATGGTAAAACTGGTGCCATTTCTCGATGAAATATGAAATAACATTTTGTAAGGGTTTTTCATTTCCCATGACATATGGCATATCAACCATTTAATTAAAAAGATTTATTTTAAAAACAATATCAATTTAATAATATTCAGTAATTTATTTACAATCATTGTTTTCTTTTTTCTTCTTTTAGGATGTTTTATAATATCTATACTTTTGCTACCTGCCTTAGACTAGCCTTTGATAAGCGGTAGCAAAAAGCTTCTGTACTTTATTTCGTGAAATTGAAAAATAAAAATTGTTGTTAAAAAAGGGCCTGGTCGCACTTATGGCAAATCATGTTTGACGGAGCAAAATAATACGCCAAAAGATGACGGAGCAATTTTCGGAGGTGTTTTGATGTTTTTGTAAGCGGACGCACTGTTACAGTATACTAAAGATCGAGGCAGTTAAGTACGTTGTCACCGTGGTAAATTTCACGTTATTTGAACTGCATGTCTGTTAAATGCGAAGAACAAACATTCGACATCACGCAGCGAGACACAAGGCTGAAAATTCTAGTTATGTTTATTTTGTTTTTGTTGAACTTGAACTTTCAAGTTCAAGTACAGCAAATGCTTTCAACATTTCCTTTTATGGGACACAACGTAACCGACAAGCAACTCTCTCTCTCTGTTCGAAAGAATCAGGCGTCGAAGAAGGCAGCGTCGAGAACGCCGCCATCCCTATTTTTGCTGAAAGAGTTGGAAAGCCAGTGAAGAATCTAAAAATATCGTTATCAGTTGTCAAGCATTACAGTCGATGAAACCAGATCAAAGGGCCGACGATCATCTGGTTTCATCTTGCCAAAAATAGTAGCCTTGCAAAGCCCGACAACGGAATCTTTGAAGTTTTGTCACGCAGCAAAAGTTTTGGAACAGCAAAGCAAAATTATTTTCAGGGGTCGCAGCTGCGAAACTGGTGTGCTGACAGATATAATTTGTAAAATGAACAGTTTCCAGCAAATGCGACCCGGTCCTAAAGCTCAATCTAGTTCCCAGAGCCCGCGTTCCTTATGAAACGGCGCTGCCCATAAGCTGACGAGGGCTCTGGGAACGAGGTTGAATAAAGCTACAATTTGCATTTGTCTCCAAATCATCAGCACGAACTGCGAAACACTGCTAATTTTTCACGTACCACCTGCCAGATCCCGCAAATGCTAACATTTTTATTTACACTTTTTTGTGGGAATCCGAGCCTGTTTTCTAGCCGCCGTGCTGACGGGGTCCAACAAAGCCGAAACAGCTGTACACCGACAGCTGTTAACACCCAGGCTCAAACTATATTTAAGTTTCAGAAAAGCCTCTAGTTATGCTTTAGTGAAAAAATAATTAGCACGCATGACTGTGCAACCCAACCGATTTTTCGTTACCAGTAAAATATTCCACAAACGCGACGCGTAATACATAGTATACGTATATTACTATTCCTAAACTACGAGTTTTCTTGAGAAAATGCGGTTAACCTTGAAGAATTCAATCAAGATAAATCTTTCTCTTTGCAATTACCTAGCCTTCTCAACCCGAACCCCAAAAACGTCTAACTTCCACAAATCCCAAAATAATGCACCCAGCTTTGAATATGGGCACATCACAAAGCAACGATCGCTTATTGCGACTTTATTTAAGAACATTTGTAATGTCGGAGAAGATTACGAGAACGAATTCAATGCGAGTTACTGACAAACCACAAGAGAGAGCTAAACTGAATGGAAACAATTGTTTCGGCCGGTGGTATTTAAAGCCTGGGATCATAGATACGTCCGTCACCCTTGGTTTGTATGCAGTAAAAGCTTCCCATTGATCACGTACCCAAATAAACCATTTGTATTTCCACACACACAGTTACACTTTCGTGAACATTGCGGCTTAGAGTAACATCGCGTTTTCTAGCAGCGTTGACCCTTCCCTCCGGTCAATCATATAGCTAAAAAAACTCATACATGCGTTGTTGTTTTTTTTTTATATGAACAAGTAAACTTTTGCCGAGGCTCATTGTTCTTAATTTTTTGCAGATCTGAGCCTAAATTTGTTCTTAAATTGTTCTTATTTCTATGCGTGGTTTACTGAATTAATAAAAAACTAAGCCAAAGGTTTTGCAAGACATGAATGTATTGGAAAACAAGTGTGAAGAACTAACTACGCGTTCAAGAAGCGTATTAGTTTCAATCGGGGGTGGAAGTGGAATCTTTTCAGTATGATAATTCGTGATTCCCAGATATATTTCGACCAATGATTCATGATTCATTTATAGAATTTCTTCATGATTCATGATTCATTTATAGAATTTCTTCATGATTCATTTATAGAATTTCTTCATGATTCATGATTCACAGCCTGCGAGATGTGATTCATGATTCCTTCACATTTTTTATCGCGACTCATGATTCAAGATTCCGCTTCCACCCCCGATTTCAAGCAATGAGTGATTAAAGGGAAAAAACTGCGATCCATTCATTTTTCGTTTTGTATTGTTAAGTTAAACATCAAAGCTCAGCGGTAAAGTTTAAAAACTTGGTTTATTTTATAACTAACATAAATTAAACTTATTGATACTGGTAAGGAAGAGAATCTACTTTTTTATCTCATTTTCTTAAAGTCCCTATGAAGCTTATGTTTTTAAGTTCCAGATAAAAAGAAGAGCCCTTTAATAATAAAAATTTGAAAAAATAAAACCTTTTCTCGCCGTTCCTGTTACATTTTAGACTTGAAGCTTGCAATGATGACGAAGCAGGTGGCATATGACGTAGCAAGAGGCATGAAGCAGAGACAACCTTTTTAAATTCAATTCTGGCTACACTAGTCACATAATTATAACTTTAGTCAATGAATAATTCCCTTGAAATTGTTTAAAATAAAAACTTTATGACATCTTTTAACAGAAATGAATTTTTCAAAACAAAAACCACATAACTCACTGCTGCTACGTCACAAGTTACCAGTCCCCGGCCTGCTCGGTCAAAACTTACATTCCGATCTTTTATTGGTGAAAAAGCATACTTAGACTTGGAAGTTTTCTTTGGTTATTCGAATTTTGAGTTCACAGATGACAACAGTTTTAATCCAAAAAGTAAAAAATTAAGC
>JAOBAT010122142.1:0-13326 GCA_026413305.1 Hydrozoanthus tunicans
CCCCCCACAGGCGGTTAAGGCCCACTTTTTTGTTGACCAATAATTATTTGATAAACCAAAATTGTCCTCTGTTTTTCTGAATTGATTTTGAAGATCAAAAGTTTGAAAAACAGCCAGGTTTTTAAAATTGGTCTTGCCTTCCTGTTTTACACTTCAGTCTCAAAGCTTCTGAGGGGAGCACATCTCCAGACCCCGCTGAAACGCCTGCCTTTGATGCTTGTTTGGCCCATCTTCTCGTTCAACCGCATCCTCCTGCAAAACTTCCTGGCTACTTCACAGGCCTGTTATTGTAAGGAAGTTTAGATGCTGACAAATGCTGTATAGTAGAAGTGCGAGGGTCAACTGACACTTGTGTCTTCAGAAGCTGTCTTATTTCTCAGGTCCTGAGTTATCAGACTGTCCCCAATTTCCATAAATGAGAGTTGTCAACAGTTGCTCACATCATAGCCATAAAATGCATCCATATTGTTTTCTTCTCAGTTTTGGCAACTTTAAGAAATTCAGCTAGTAATCAGTTTACTTAACATTTTGATACACTAGTTAGAATGATTTCATCTCAACAAGATTGCCTTTCCGATAAATTACAGTCTGTTCAGTTATCTAATAGATAAATCTTTGACTAATAAATAAAATACAAGAGCACAAAACTGCTATAAAACTCTTTCTTCAAGTCATAAGTTCGATTTTGAAACAGTTGTGATGGGAATTGCATTCATTTCAGTTCTCATACAAATAAATTCTCCTGTGACAGCCATGAGTGCAAGGCACACCAGATTTAACAGCCACCACGCCCAGCTGCTAGGAAAGCCTGCATATATACAACAGCATATGAAGTGGAACAGATGTGCAGTTGCAGCAAAATCTAAGCACTGTGGAAAAAGAACATTATACAACAGTTGGTCTTTGTGCCATATATTATTTCAATAACCTGTACATTCAATTATCTTACATTGAGTGAGTATTATCTTAAATTGGCTGAGACAGGTCACTGGCACCTTAAAACCGGTATACCTTCAGCTGTTTTTTATCTGTATCTTTCCATCCCAGCTCCTGAGTTGCTGTGATTTAACTAGGTTGGTGCATCTGTTAGTTATGGTAGTTATTTTCACAGAGTATAAGTGAGCACGGGACCCCTAGTGATAGGAGTGTTGTCAATGGTAGGGTTGGTGTTAGACATGGCATTAATGACGTAAACGGATAGTAGTACTAGTACAATGTTTTCCCTAGACGTGAAAGTAGGCGTTGGAAAAACATAAGTAGGCGTTGCAACAAACTTTTTATTATCCACTCCGCCTAAGAGTTTTTCTTTGTCAAATAAATATTTGAAAAGATAAAATAGGTAGGCGTTGCAAACTGCAGAGTTGCTGTAGGATGCAACGGCCGACGGCTTATTTTGAAAACACTGCTAGTAGTAATACACTATCTTGATAACAATTTCAAAATACAATATCTATATAACAAGGAGTTGCTAAAATAATAATTCCCTTATAAAACTACCCAGAAATGTCCACTTTGACAAACACCTTAAAGGAAAACTAATTATGAACCCTATATCAAATTACCACAAAACCCAAACTGGCCAAAGTGTATGAGGCTCAAGAAGAAGGAATCAACTGAGATATAAAACCCCCTTGGATAGAGCTTTAAACAGAATTTCCATCAGGCACTTAAATATATATAATTGCCACAAAATGTAATATTTACGCAAAATGTAACCAGAATTGCCAAAAGATGTAATACTAATGCAAATTGTAATAACTTTTCAACACAAAATGTAATAACTTTTCTAATGCATATTGTAATAATGCAAAATTTAATAACTTTGCGTTTGGAACTACATCAGTAACAGGGTGCAACTTCAACTGATTGACAAAAATCCGTAGATAAATGAACCATTAGCCTTTCCCCATTGGGAGGAATGGCAATGTAAAAAGCAAGGCACCATTGGCGAAGCAAATTGGATAGAACTGACACTGTAAACCATGAAAAGTGGTTTCTGATGGTGCAAAGTGGCATGCTGGTTTGGATACAGTAGTCTGGACTGGTCTTTTGTTCTCCTTTTTAAGTTTTTAGATTGTAACTTGTTTCCCCAGGGGGGGTACTTTGGGGTAAAAAGGGTAGAGATGACTGTCAGAAAAGTCCCAAAAATACCCTAAAAAAATACCAAGGGATAAAAAATTTCCCCCCTAAAAAATACCTCTCGGTTTTAAAATTACCCTAAAAAATACCGATTTTCCCTTGACGGATCGGCGCAAATTTCCTTGTGATATGCAGTGAATAAAGATGCACACATATTAGAATGTTCGTTGAAGGACTTTTTTCTTAACATCTTATCAGTATGCATGTTTGCTAAAACATGGGACTGCAAGCAGTCCAACAGTTTGGGGGTTTCTAACCCTAAAAAATACCAGATTCTTGGTTTACCACAGAATTTCTTTTAACAACCCCTAAAAAAAGGCGGTCAAACCTACCACCCCAATATAGGGAGTACCCCCCGGGGCTTGTTCCCTCAATGTATGAATGAGATCAAATGCGCATATGTGCCTGTATAAAAAATGTCAGCTGGATGACTGACCATTCTTGTCTTTAAGCCTGAATAGAAAATTTGGTTTCTTTGTTGGCTAGTGACCAGGAAAACTTTGTTGTGATTTTACACATCTGTAATCCTAGAGTTGCAAGTTCAAGCCCTTGTCAGACCACTGTGTTGTGTCCTTGAACAAGACACTTTACCTGACTTTGTTCTGCTGGGGGCTAACCTGCGATAGATAAGTGCCTGTCCAGGGGGAATCAAAGACTTTCATCCGCTTAACACTATGGAAACTGGAGATAAGTGTAGGTCCTATGAGCCATTTGCACTTGAGAAAGGATTTTTCAGGTTTTCTAGTCTCGCTTTGCATTGGGTAACATATTTTTTTAAAAGTTTAACTCATGAATGAGGCTTGAAAGGCTTATTTGAATGCACATAAAAGAAAATGAAAATCACTACCATTTTTGAAAAAGATGTACAAAAGTGTTGTTTTAGGGTTTCAAGAGTACTAGTTTTTAATGCATTGTGCCAAATCAGCCAAGACAAATTTTTGTTTGAAACAATACTGTGCCTCAACACTTTGTGTCCCAACCATGAGAAATTAATGCCAAACAGATTTGGGAGAAGTTTTCAATTCATCTTCAGTAGTTTCTTTAATTGGTCAATTACCATTCTCTCGCTACCAAATATCTTCTTTTGTATGACTCATGTAGGGAGATTTTAGATGTTGATAAACTGGTTTAGGCTGTAAGGGTTAACAGTATTCATTAGGCTGGGGCATTACCAGGGAGGGGGGCCATGACCCCTCAGTTTTTGTAAGCCTTTTCTTTTCAAACAATATAAAACATTTGACAAAAATGCCATAACAAAATGGGAGCACCATCACTTTGGCACAGTGTGACCTCTCTTTCAGAGTTTCAGGAGAAAATTTCTATCACCTGGCATGGCTCAAAACTAACTGCCAGTTGTACATGGCCTGGAGACTCTTGCATAATCTCACTCTTGCATAATCTCCAGCTATTTCCGTTATCCACTAGCGCTACTATGAATGAAACTTGAATGCCATGAGGCGTTCTTTTATTTTAGATTAATGAAAAAAACCTTTTTGTCCAGCAGTAAAACAAAAAGGCTTCTTCCTGCTATGTCTGTGTTTTCATAATGCATACCCTTGTGACAGCAATTCTAACTTTGATTTATATGGTAAGATTTTTTGACATTATGGAAATCATTTCAAGGAAGTTTTAGATGAACATAATTATGGATTATTCAACTCAATCAAAATATCAGTTTCTAAACTGTCATTTTATTTTGTAGAATGTTTCAATAGCGAACAGAGATATTCAACCGGCAAATTGAGGTAGAAAATTGCTTGTAGTCCCGGCGAAATTCACCATTTGCCGGCCTAAACTTAATAATCCTGCTATGCCTCTGTTTGGTGATATTTTACCTGTTTTGCTCTTCTCACAATCAGCCATAGTCCCATGGCCCTAGATAAAAATAGAATATAAATGAAGGTAAAAATAAGCAGTCAACTTCATGGTTTGACATTGATAAACATTGAAAAATAACCTGTTTTGAACTATCATACCAGAACTTAGATAGCAATTAAACCGATCAGTCCCAGTTGTATCAGTAAATTCTCCCAATGTAGAGACCATATTTTTCATGGAATCCTATCAATCTAAATACTAAAATAGCACATGTACAGCAATTAATGGTATTAATAACAAACTCTGCAACTTCACCAAACTGAAATTGATTCTTTCTTCAATGTAGCTGAAAGAAGAGATGTAGAGAAACTATACAATCTTTGTTCTCAAATAGTTCCTAAAACAGATCTGCTAGTACAACTAAAATTTTCGAAGTATACAATTCATAACAACCTTACCCTGTTACGGAATTAAGGCAGAAGGCAACCATTGTCATTTTACCAGACGTTGTGGAAAAATTAACCTCCTAAAAAAGGAACATCGAAATCACAGTCAGATTCACTCGAATCTTGACAAAATCATCTTCCTATAAAGGTTTTCAGACAACGATATCAGTAAATTTGAGTGTGGTTACGTTAATTAAGTAAATTCACCTTATATAGAAACACTTGGTCTAGCGTGAGAATTGATCCAGAAGCATAATCCATCATCAACAAGAAGACTCCTAAACATAAATAAAACAAACACTGAAACGAAATAATTTGGGAGACTATCAAAACTGGATCCCAAACGTAACTACGAAATTGTGAGACCGCCATGTTGAAATGTAAAAGCTAAACAGGATATGACGTCACGTGGCAAAAAACTTCATTTGTAAATCCGCTGACTCGTTCGTTTCTTCCCGCGTTTAATCGCAGACAGTGTTTAGCTTGGTAATGTAATGTTCTGGTTTCTTTTCGGTTTGATACCATTTATTTATTTTTCATGTTCTGAGACACATGTCGCAATTAGGAAAAGTAGAATGTCCAATTTGTGGGCGTTCCTTTGACGCGTTTGTCGTGATTGATCACGTTGACAGATGTTTGGCGCAGAGTGAATCGACTGGGGAATTCGAATCGACCGCAGGCGAACTCGATACAAACGGGGACAATTCTTCCATATCCAGTTCAGAGAAAAAGAAGCCAGGAAGGTCTGAACAAACACCTCCTTTCCCAAAAAATAAGATGAAAGATCAAAACAAAGTTAAATCAAAACAAAGCCCGCCATTGAATTTTTTCAGCAGTTCCAAGAGAACATTTTCAAATGTGGCGGGAAAGTCCCCTTCTCCGCCCCTCAAGAAAATGAAATCAGCAGGACAGCAAGGTGCTTCAACAAACCATCCAACGTGCGTACCAGAAAGATGTACGCCATCGAAATCAGGCGATCCAAAATCATCAGAACTGCTACTTAAAACTAAAACGAATTCAATAAATCTTCCTGATGGGAACTTGAATAGTGGTTCGTTAGCCCGTTTGGGAGGCAAGGATTTTATGCCGTTAGCTGAAAAGATGCGACCATGTTCTCTGGACGATTACATCGGCCAGACAAAAGTCCTAGGAAACGATAGTTTACTGAGGTCTCTGCTACAAGCCAATGAAATCCCTTCCATGATCTTTTGGGGGCCTCCAGGATGTGGCAAGGTTAGCTTGAATTCCAATCATGTTTGATAAAAAAATCGTGCGAGAGTTTTTAAGGGCGTTATTACCGATTAATTTTATTGGAGTTGGGGAAGGTCAAAATTTTAGGTAGAAGTTCTGCAGGGTCGTTGTAGGGGGAGGGGCCAGGGGGCACCAAGAGAAAAGATGTGATTGCCCCCCAATATTTCTCACTGTGCCCCCCCCCCCTCCCCCCAATTATTTGAACCCATGCTATGGCCCTGTTCTGAAATAACAAGTAACCTCCCAATATATTATCCTCATTTTTTCATTTTTCATTGTTATTACTATCATTGTTACCATTATTATTCTAATTGTTATTTTGTTATTATTATTATTGTGATCATTTTTATTATTATTATTATTAGTAGTAGTAGTAGTAGTAGTAGTAGTTGTTGTTGTTGTAGTAGCAGTAGTAGCAGTAGTAGCAGCAGTAGTAGTAGTAGTAATAGCAGCAGCAGTAGTAGTAGTAGTAGTAATAGTAGTAGTAGTAGTAGTAGTAGTAGTAGTAGTAGCAGCAGCAGCAGTAGTAGTAGTAGTAGTAGCAGCAGCAGCAATAGTAGTAGTAGTAGTAGTAGTAGTAGTAGTACGCCTTTATTTAAACACGGTAAAAAAAATATCATCAGTTTTACAACTGTTTTACAAAATATCCGTTAATTAATACTATTTACAATCATATTACAAGTGATACTATAATTATAAAATTTCTATTGTAAAATAAGGAGAACATCAGGAGATCTGAGGATCGTTATTTTGAAAAAAACTTGCGTTCTGCTGTGATCTTGGCAAATTATTCCAGAGGATTGCTCCACTGTAGCTAAAAGAATGCTTTAAACAATCCGTTTTAGGGAAAGGAACAGCTAGTTTGTTACCATCATCACGCAACACTAACGAAGTGATCTGTTCCTTTGGCCTAAATAGGTTTTTGATATCATCAGGAGCTTGGCCATTTAATACTTTAAACATAAATTTCTTTTTCAAATCATAGCGTCTTTTCTCTAATGTTTCCCATTCCAGATCAGCCAGTATGTCTTTTGAGCAGCAGCAGCAATAGTAGTAATAATAGTAGTAGTAGTAGTAGTAGTAGTAGTAGCAGCAGCAGCAATAGTAGTAGTAGTAGTAGTAGTAGTAGTAGTAGTAACAGTAGTAGTAACAGTAGTAGCAGCTGTATTGCCATTATATACATTATATGGGCATAATATTTTAATTTGAACCAACTTTTGAAATCTTTTGATTTTATTGTTACAGACATCTTTAGCTCATATAATTGCAAGCAAAGCCAAGGCAAGTTCCAAGTCGAGGTTTGTTAAACTCTCTGCTACTACAAGTGGTATCAATGATGTAAAGGAGGTAGTCAAAGTGGCAAAAAATGATCAGACAATGTTCAAAAGGAAGACAATTTTGTTTGTTGATGAAATTCACAGATTTAACAAAACACAACAGGTAAATAAACAATCATCATTTAATTTTGTGATAAATTATAACTGATTGGTTCATTTCTCAAAGTGATAGTTAAAATAATTATTGGTGCATATACTTGGCCAACCAAACTGTTGACTGTCCACAACTCTCCTGAGACTGATGTGCATTTATAAGTTAAATATAGATAATATTAAATAAATTTGGGAGTGAGTTTGACATATTATTTTTTATCTAGTATACATGGAGTGACTCTACTAGTCATGAAAGTATAATTGCAGTGTTGAGAGAAAAACCATTTTGGCATAAATGCTAATGTAATTTTGTCAGTCTTTAATGTTAAAAAAAGTCTAATTGCCACATGTTTCTTTATAATAATGTAAGAGCAAGTATTGAATTTTAAGTTTGATAATGGGACACTGTAGAATGTTTTTGGGGGTGCCATTCAAGTGTCTAATTGCACAAATGTATGGAATGCAAAGACATTCTCCTGAAAGTTGCAATTATTACTGAACACCAAGTGGTGTTGGCAAAAAAACTTGGTCATACAATTGCAAAATGTTACTGTTTTAAGAATCTACAACTGACACAAAATTCGTTTAGCAGAAAATACTTCTTGCACAAGATTGGCTTTCATCATTTCCTTTTGAAGAATGCCCTTACTGTACGTAGATTCCCCATGACAAGATCAACAGTTCTCTAGCCTTTGCATATGTGATTGATATATAGCTACAACTTTCAGGACACTTTTCTGCCTCATGTTGAAAATGGCACAATAACACTGATTGGAGCAACAACTGAGAACCCATCTTTTCAGCTGAACACTGCCTTACTAAGCAGATGTAGAGTTATTGTACTGGAAAAGTTGTCATCCGAAGAAATCAAGAATATTCTGTCCAGGGCTTTAGGGAGTTTAGGTGCAGTGGCAGTTGGTGAAAATGATACTTGCTCAGAAAAAGTGGAATCTAATCTTTCAAGTTGGTAGGTTAACTATCTTTTACTCTTAATAAGTAAGTAACAATTTTCCTTGTTAGTTAAATTCCTAGTCCCTTCAGCCACCGTTCTCTTTCTCCCTATTTCCACCCAAGATTATCAATTTAGTCTCACAGGGCGTCAGGTTTTGGCCGGCAAACTTCGCAGTTCGCCGGGCCTACAAGCAATTTTCTACCTCAACTCACTGGGTAAATATCTCTGTTCACCATTGAAATATTTACAAGTTATAAAGACAGTTTAAAAACTGATATTTTGAATGAATTGAATAATCTATATGTTCATCTAAAATTTCCTTGAAATGATTTCCGTAATGTTGAAAAATCTTACCATGTAAATAAAGGTACTTTTCAGTAATCTAAAATTAAAGACGGCCATACAGCTTTCAAGTTGCATTCATAGCAGAGCTACAGCTGTAGTGGATAACGTGAAATAGCTGGAGATTATTCAAGAGTCTCCTGGTCATGTACAACTGCAGCCCAAGAGTTTTGAGCCAGGTGGTAGAAATTTTCTCCACCTGAGCTATTTCAAACCTGAAACTTTGGTCTCATCTAATCCCTACTCAAAATTTCTTTTCATCTCCATCCAAACTACCTCTTATTCCCATCCTTGTCCAAAACTACCCAACCTGCTGCTGGCCACTCTCCACTCAGACTACTCTTTAGTATGTAAATCAATCCCCCACTATATTACCTGTTCTTCCCATTAAGAACTAGAAAGACTATTGAACTTTTTCATGGCTGACACCCATAGAAACTTTTTGGTATAAACTAGGCAGAATATGTCAAATTTCTTGCTAATTTGAATATAACACTTGATTCATTTTCAGCAAAGAACAGCCTATACTGGTCGAAGAAGCCGCTATACAAGAGTTAGCTTATCTCTGCGATGGAGATGCAAGAGTTGCATTGAATGGTCTACAGCTTGCTGTGCAGTCTCAGGTTGCAATGGCAACTCAGAAAAAACAAATGCTAAAGACCACAACTCCAGACAACAAAGGGAACCCAAATGGAGAGTTGAACACTGATCATGTTGGTGCTACAACAGTAAGGATTAACGTCGACCATATCAAGAAGGGACTTCAGCGAACACATTTACTGTATGACAAGAAAGGTGAAGAACACTTTAATTCCATCTCAGCTCTTCACAAGTCCATGAGAGGAAGTGATGCAAATGCTGCACTTTATTGGTTGGCAAGAATTCTTGAAGGAGGAGAGACCCCTTTGTATGTTGCAAGGCGCCTGGTCAGATTTGCAAGTGAAGATGTCGGTAAGACAAGTGTTTGAGATAGGGCATTTGCCGTTAGAGGTGACGTGACCACACCTTCCTTAAGTTAATTAGCTATGACAAAATGGTGTTCAGAAATGAAAAGAGCAGTTTAACATTAGTTAGAAGGCATAGTTTCAAGTCTCAACAATAGGTACATAAAAAATGACAGTGCATATGAAATAAAAAAATTCAAAGGAAATCTATGTGGAAATGGTATTTTGCTCTCCAGTCGTTCAAATCCTTGGAAAATATCCTGTTTTCTGTTGCTGATGTGAGCGATTCCTGGTTGAAAGGTGGACAATTAATCGTTCTCCCCAGGTCAGTTTTGCATGAGCGATGCTCTTGCTCACCTCAAGCGGCATGCCCTGCAAACCCCCGAAAAATTGAGAATCTTTATGCATGTAAAAGCACAGAGACCCCAAGTTCACCACATGCAACCCAAGATTAGGGTGGCGTTCTCCTAACGTCAAAGAAATTAAATTCCACAAACAGGAATTTATTGCAGTTTAGATAAATCTTGATGCCTACATCTTTATGACCTCACTTACATGCACTTGTTCCAAGTCTGAACCAAGTTTGATGGAGGTCTGGATTGTCGTTTTCATATTTTTGCACAGGGCTTGCAGATCCTCTGGCTCTAAATCAAGCTGTTGCAGCTTACCAAGCTTGTCACTTTATTGGCATGCCAGAATGTGATGTAAGTACTATATACACAGCATGTACCTCTAGCCCTACCCAAGCAATATTCCAGGTAATCAAGGTCCAGGTAAAGAAGATCTAGGTAATCAAGGTCCATATACTAAAGGTCCAGGTAATGAAGTTCTGGGTTATTAAAATCCGGGTTTTCAAAACCCAAAAAGATGAAGATGTGGGTAATTAAGATCCACTTGAAGTCAAAATAATCAAGTTCCAAAAAATCAAGGTCCAGATCATCAAGACTATATTAACTGTAGTAAAGATAATCAAGATCCAGATAAATTTAAGGTCCATGTAATTAAGATCCAAATATTCAAGGTCCAGGTAATTAAGATCGAGGTATTCAAGGTCCAGGTAATCAAGGTCTAGGAAATTAAGATCCAGGTATTCAAGGTGCAGGCAATCAAGGTCCATGCATTCAAGGTAACAGTAATCACAGTCAAGATAATTGAGGTACAGAAAGTAAAGGTACAGATAACAAGGTCCAGACAATCGATGTCAAGATAACAAAGTTCCAGGTAATCAAGTAACCACATTTTTAGGTCTGGGTTGTCAAGGTCCAAATAGTTAAGATTTACATGATTGAGATCCATGTAATCAATGTCGAGATAGACTAGTCAAAACCAACTTACTGAAGTGCACATAATAATTGCACTACAGATAACTTGGAATCACATAATCAAGTTTTGGCTATATAGGTAAGTTAAATAAAACAACCGAACTAGTCAATTATAATGGTCAATCTATGTGTCTTTATTTTAGGTGTTTTTAAAATCTCTCAACTGGGATCCATTTACTCCTCTGAAACAGCTTCTTTGTAAGCATCATTCTCTCCCTGTTGTCATGTTCATTCACAGTATTTTCCTTATAGCTGAAAGGAGCTCAAAGAGCTAAATATTTTCTGGAATTTATCATAGGTAATCCTGGCTCAGGCAACTACCTACCTTGCAAGAGCACCAAAGTCAATTGAGGTGTACAATGCTTATGGCGAGGCAAAGAAATGTGTAAAAGAATGGAAAGGACCCCAACCTTCGGTACCTTTGCATATCAGAAATGCACCAACAACTCTAATGAGGAACCTTGGTTATGGTAAAGGATATAAGTACAACCCTGCCTATGATGAGCCAGTAGATCAGAGCTATCTTCCACCTGAAGTGGAGAATATTGACTTTTTTGGCTCTTAAACCAACATACTCAAGTAAAGTCTTTTTAGAGTTTGAAACATTTTAGATGATTATACCTGATTTCAATCATAAGTTTTTTCATTTGTCAAGAAATAAATACTAGAGAAAAAGATTTTTAAGTGAGAAACAACAGTGTAACCAAAAAAGGTTGACGTAGTTGTCCTTCCTAACTATATCCACTTATAGTGACAAATTTTATATAAAATATATAAAATATTAGAACCTTCTACTGATCAACTAAGAGTTGTTGTTTCTAATAAATAAAAAGCAATGTGATGAACGAATGAACTTATAATCTGCTTTCTTGGGCAAACAAACGTGGAATAAATGCAATTATTCTTGCGCACTCAGCTGCAGATGTAAACAAAAATTAAATTCAAGCCACACGCTTTTTAAGTGCACCTTACTCATTGTGCAGTAGGATTGCGTTAAATCTTTATCTGACCTACAGTATACAATACTTGCATTCTAGTATATCCTGGCAATACAAATACTTTTTTCAATACAAAAACATTACCCCCCAAACGGCTCACCCAAAAGAATTTTTTGTGACTGTATCTTTAAGGATTGTTTCTTGGTAACTTGCAAAACAGCAAGCTCTTTATTGCTATACTGATGTTGTACTGAAAGTTTAAATGGGTTGACGCTGAATGTTTTTAAAATAATAGATTTTTGCAAGGAATTTTTTCCCCATTTTCAGTTATGTTCTATTTTGAGATCGAAATGTGTTTTCTTAACAGAATATTATAAAATTAATGTTTATAATTAACAAAGACTTTGGTTAAACTGATCTTTCACCTCTTGATACAAAACCCAACTTACAACTTATTTTATTAGATCACTACGTCTAGCAAGCTTCCTGAAATAAGTTTACTTTTCTTTTATTACTCTTGGAATATCTTTACACGTTAATATTCACCACAACAGGGTTAAAGGCCATGCAGTTTACAAATTCGAAAGAAAGGCTTTCAGAATATTATTTACTTGAATAACTATGCACTAGTTTTCTAACTAGATGTTATAAATGCCACTACACCTCTGTATTATATAATATCTATAATCTTGTAGAAAAACATGACCGCTGGCTTGTAAACAAAATCAATAATAACCATCCTCTGTTCAGCATGTTACCGGAAACCAAACTTTCGTCAAAATGACTACGCAAACTTTCTTGCTTCAGACTGAAAATAAATACCGAATGTTTTAAAAATAGTTTTTTAACTGAATAATTTTTAATTATAATGTCGTTTTATAAGTAATTCGTAATTATAGTACATGTAGTTATGATATTATACAATTATTGTAATCAAAGCGCAGATTTTTGTAATTATATTTTTCAATTTTTTATGTAACATAAGATATGTATTTTATCTAATGAGATGAATAACAACAGTATTATTATTATTATTAGTAGTAGTAGTAGTATTGAAAAATCACTATAAACACACATTTTTTAGTCCTGTTTTTTTCTCATTATTCTTTATTATTCAGTTCACACAACCATGGCCAAACAGATTAAGTCATACTTGCATAAATATTGAATGTTTTGTAGAATTTTATGAGCTAAAGCTCAACACTCTTCATGTACATTTGATTCCATTAGCATCCTTGAATGTACAGCTCACTCTTCAAGGGCATGCATAGTTTATCAGTCATCTTCACTGTGATGTCGCAGCTGATAACTTAATTAAACATTGACTTTGGACTTCTAAGAATTCTTCACATGTGCACTTCCTACAGCCTCTGTTATTGAGGTGAAGCCATCTTTCCTGTCAATAAAAATAGTTGAAATGATGTTCTACATTATTGCTAGTGCATAGATCTTGAACTGTTGGTCAACTAACATTGGAATAGAAAGTTGTGTAAAAATAAGCTAAAAAGCGAAATTCTTGAAAAAGACTTAAAATTACAGAAGACTTTGGCTGGCAATAAACAAGAATGAAGACCAGACATGTCTACTTAGAGTATGTTAAGGTCATTCCATCGAAATAGAACCTGCACCTAGATTTTTGTCAAACTTTCCTCATCTGTCAATCATTTTATGCAAACTGCAAAAATGGAATAAAAAAGGGGTGTGCCCGGGTTAACTTTTGAGATATGATTGATACAAATAACCC
>JAOBAT010122153.1:0-13324 GCA_026413305.1 Hydrozoanthus tunicans
TATAAATATATACAATAAAATTGTACAATAAAATTCTCCCACCCTGATCATGTACTGCACACCGAGCAGCCCTCACATTGTAATGAACAACCATCAGGGTAATGTTTAATTTGAAGCAAAACAAATGATTTAAAGCAAAAAAACAAAAACAAATGCGAATCATTTTTTGTAAAGCTAGATTCTAAATTGCTCAAACGAGCCCGAGCCTCGGCTTGTTCTTAAATCGTTCTTAAATTTTAGCCAATCTGAGCCTCATTGTTCTTATAAATAAGAACTTATATCTCAGAAGCTAAGATTCCCGAATGTTAGTTTAACGTTTTGATTTTTGATTCGGTTCTCAGTGGTGAAACGGATGAGAAGAAGCGGTTGAAGTATTTAAAGGACGTTTCATGTTTCTGTCCTCGGATAATTTAGACATTCATTGTACAGAGAGTAGATAGACTTTGTACAATGCCTTAGATATCCCACGAGAGAACCATGACACGACCTTAGAATAATTGAACTAAAACAAAACTCCTTTGAATGATGACGGAGCTAACTGACTCCAGAAGTTCCGAGTCAAGGTTTTATTTTACGTGCTACCACATAATTTTTGTTAGCGATGAACTAAAATTTGATCATTTTTAAAGCTTCACACAGTTATGATTTTTAAACAATCACATTTTGATGAGGGATACGCTTTGTTTGTACAGCTTGATTTGTAATTAAACAACAATATGCTGTTCATTTCAACGACTGTGTTTATATTTGTTTAATCAATGGAGATCGTTTGTATCAAAATTATATAAATACTTTTTAGTTGAGTAGGAGTTTGTATCAAAAGTAAGTTCTACCGTTAAAATTCATCAATCCCGGCCCTTTCCCTGCTAACTATCTGTTCATTTCAACAAGTTGATTTGATTTTAGGGTTTATGAAGTGATCTGAATAAACCTGTGCTGGGATTGAACCACAACCCCTTGAAAAGTTAATGAATTTCACAAGAGAATTTCGTCAAAATAGACATTCAGTACTTCAGACACTTCAGTACTCAATATTCTCCGCATTCCGACCGAGGCGCCCGGCCAACGGGAGCCCGAAACAACTTTGTGCCCAGGCTCCTACGAGATCCTTGTCCAGCTTCTGTTCTGCACGAAGAAACAGAAGAGGGCCAGAGGGTCAGGGACATTCGAAAATACAATATAAACCATGACAGTTCAACGTAGCCATTATCCCAATGTGGAGATACCGGAAAACGTATCATACTCTCAACTTATCTTCCGGAATTTCGATGAGTACGGCGATCGAACTGCCATTGTAAGTGATTCACTATTTGGTTCTTATAGTTACAGTATTCAGTTATGATAAATTATTGCATAACACATTGTTCTGTAATGGCTATGGAGAGCTCAAGTTGGAAATTATGTGCACTGTAACAGTGCAGTGTTCGACTGCAGGCTTTTAATTGTCGTTTGAATTAGGTTAATCTTGTAGTAATTGTCCAGCTCATCCAGACCGCCTCGGCCACAGGCTTTATAGCGGTTGCGCAACCATTGCCACCCTGCCGTTATCAAAGATCTGCAGAAATGGTTTGAAACAGAGGAAATTACACTAGTGATAATGAATTTGTTAAAACATAAATAAAAATGTTTTTAAAATAAAGGCTTTAACAGGCTGTAACAGTGCAGTGTTCGACTACAGGCTTTTAATTGTCGTTTGAATTAGGTTAATCTTGTGTAATTGTCCAGCTCATCCAGACCGCCTCGGCCACATGACTTTGTAGCGGTTGCGCAACCATTGCCCCTGTCTTAATCAAAGATCAGATGCTTAGATCTGCAGAAATGGTTTGAGACAGAGGAAATTGCACTAGCGATAATGAATTTGTTGAAACGTAAATAAAAGTGTTTTTAAAATAAAGGCTTTAATATGTCACCACTTAAAATCGATCAGTAATAATTTAAGGGTGAAACTAATGAATTACCTAGAACATTTTTACAGCACTGTAGTGTCAATGAAACTGAGTCTGAGGCATTCGCTTTATATTCGCAGGACTTGTGTTTTCCAGAAGGGGGATCGGGAAATTACTCGCTGAGCATGGGCATATAGACTGAATTTTTTCTCGCTCAAGGAAGCGTGAATAAAAATGGTTGAATAATCTTTTTGCAGCTGGGTGCCACTGCCCACATGACCACATCTACCTTAAATAAAGCAGCATTGACAGAATGGTATCCAGAAATGGAAAGAGCAGGTTAATATTAGTAAAAATATAAATTTTCAGCTTTTATAATTTTATAAGCAAATGTGTAAGAAATGGTGAGTAACAGAAAATAGGATATTATTTTTCTTAGAAAATGTATAACAGTTTGTTCTCCGGTACCATTTTGATGTATATTTAGCAAGAAAATTTTTGATTTTATATTTGCTGTCAATTTTGACATACTTAATGTTGAGATGTTAAACTCTATCATCTAATTAATGTTGACCTGCTCTTTCCATTTCTAAAAATCATTTTGTCATAGCTGGCTAATTAATTTAAGGTGTGCTCACATCAACTGCAAAGAGCTTATCATAATACATGTATCTCGTTTCTTGGCAAACAAGAAAAACAAACAAGTACTCACATTTCAATACCAATTTAACATTTTTGGGGTCTGCTGTGAAGAGGGTGCGGTTAACATATAAAGGCTTTGCCAACTCTCCAGTTTTACCCCATCCCTAGATAAGATGAAGTTTATTTGTAGTAAATTGTTGCATGTAGAGTAGCTCTATGATAACTTTAGTGCCCTGCAGCAGTGAAACTCTACCATCTGCTTTACCATCTGCAATGTCTTTGTATTTGGCAATGCAGAAGGTTGAGTTTAACCTTAACAGTTGACTTAAACCTTGTGTGATATTAGATCTAGTTCAACATTCATATGCTTGCCACCTGATGTTTTGCAGGTTGATGCATTTTCTGGTCGGTCCTACACCTTCAAGCAAGTTAAGGTTCTGGTCAGGAAGTTTGGGTCTGCCCTATTGAAGAGAGGTTTTCAAAAGGGAGATGTTTTTGCTTTGTTTCTTCCCAACATGCCAGAATACTTAATTGTTTTTCACGGAGTCATAAGCATTGGTGGCATTTTAACAACACTTAATCCACTGTATACAGAAAATGAGTTGTTTTGTCAACTAAAGGATAGTAATGCAAAGTATCTTATAACAATTCCACTACTAGTAAGCCAAGCCAAAGCTGCAGCATTAAGGGCAGGTCTGAAGAATGTCTTTGTATTTGGGGATGCAGAAGGTTGTGAATCAGTGCTACCATTTATGGCAGATGATGGATCAATGTTTCCAGACAATTTGCAAGTAAATGCCAAGGAAGATGCATTTCTTCTTCCCTATTCCAGTGGCACTACAGGGATCCCAAAGGGTGTTTTGTTAACTCATTATAATGCAGTTGCTTCAATCATGATGTTATCACATGATAACTTTAGGAGTGAGATTGACCAGGACACCACAGTTCTTGGCTTACTTCCATTCTACCATTCCTTTGGCATGATAGTTGCTATGGGATACTGTCCTTTTAATGGTGTAAAAGTTGTTTGCATGCCAAAGTTTGATGCAGAAATACTTCTGAAGAGCATTCAGAATCACAAGGTGAGCTTGCTTTCCTCTGCTAGTAAACTAACACTTAAGTCCGCCGCACACTTGCGCGATAGCATGCAATTTTTGTCCCATGCAATCAAAATTGCAGCACATTCACAAGTGTGCGGGGACCTGCGATGCAATTTCTATCGCATGCAATTATGATCGCATGTATCAAACATATTTGATTTTCTTTAAAGTGAATGCAGTTTGTCGGAGGTTACTGCATCTTCTCGCAAGCGTGTGCGGTGAAGGTGCGACAACAATTTCGATTACATGTGACGAAAATTGCATGCTATCGCACAAGTGTGCGGTGATCTTTAGACCACATCGTTTAGTTTTCTATGAGTCCACAGTCAACAAGGTGTGAAGTGATGAGTTGACAAATATTAGGTTCTTTCATTGAAAAGTAGTTTGAGCAGAGTTTAAATTCAACTAGTTTGAATTTAAACTGGAAAAATGAGTAGTTAAAGAATCTTCCATTTTACTACTCACTGACTCTACCAGTCTGATTGCCAGTCTTCAGTGATGGTTATGAATCTGTCAATGTTGGCACTACAAATAAGATTATCTTTAATAATCAGCACCAATTGGAACCAACACCACTCAACTTTAAACCACTTACAGTATCATGTAAGTCATCATCACAGTTATTGTCATTACAGAATCATTCTGTAAGGCCAGCAATCATTTGTTATCATCACTTCTTTATCATTTAGTCGTTTTCGCTTCACCATCAACCTATATTGTGGCGGTATCGTTAAGCACTTTAAAATACTTAGCAGTGAGACTTTAATGTTTTATAATGATGTTGAGTTTAGAGTTCCAAGTTGAGATGAATATTTGAATCATTGTTTTCATTCAGAATGCACTCTTTAAGAATTAAACCACAATCAATCCAGTTACCAATACATAAAGTTTTTATATATATATTGGGTACTGGGTTTATTAAATAAGCAAATGGAAAGAAGCAAAATGTTACTTTCTAAGACAAAACAAATGAACTAGTTATTTGGTTTGGCAAACTAGCCCATAAGGAAGCTAAAATAAGAGAGAAAAAAAGAAAATTACAAGGGTGCTTTATTTTGCTTTCCATTGTAAAGAAGTACTAGAGTAGCATGTGACTTAATGCAGACATAATTATTTAGAAGATTGGCCATTAGTTATCTTTCAAATGAATTATAATAATCATACATCATCACCTACCATCACTTATTATCAACATTTATATAAAACATCACTTATTACCATCACTTATTAAATCATCACCAATTATCATTATTCATCATCATTTATTAATTGATTCTTTAGAGACCCCTTGATGGGACACTTAAAATACATCATAGCCAAAAGGGGGAAGCCCATAGAAACTCCATCAGTCAGTTCATATAGGGACCTGTTAAACTCAAACAGCTGCCCTTTTGTAGCTAGCGACGTGAAGAAGATTGACTAGATCAGTTCTAGTCCAGCTCAAATCATGCAGAATGTTCGAACAGACTGTTGGAGTTGCTATTGGGTCCCCCCTTGGTCCCCTTTTGGCTAATGTGTTTGGGTTCCATTGAGGGGTCTCTAAAGAGTCAAGGAAAACTACCACAATTTTACCCCTGTTTATTATTATCATCACTTCTTGTCACTTTCTATTATCTGTTATCATCACTTCTCATTAGTTACTCTTACACGTTTTATTACCCATCAAAGAACAGCTGTTTTCTTGTAAACTTGTTGATAAAAGACTTTCTTGTTATGTTTAAAAATGTTTGAACTACAGATCACCAATGCCCCAGTCGTACCACCGATTGCTGTACTGCTCGCAAAGCACCCCCTTGTGGATAACTACGACCTGTCAAGTCTGAAGGAGATAACAAGCGGGGCAGCACCCCTTGGTAAAGAGATCATGGTCGCTCTAAGGAAGAGACTTCCTACTTTAATCAGAATGAGACAAGGTACATATTGTACATCACACCTCAGTGGTGTCAAGTTGTTTGTAATTTATACTCACAGGTTCTATAACAGGGAGCTCATGGGTCCTTCCTTTTACAAGGTTTAAAATATTTAAGTAATTAATCATTACTGCAAACATTCTTACAAGAGTGAGGATGGGGGCTTGTCAGAGAGAGGGGGGGGGGAGGGGCTTTATTGGAGTGTTTGTAACTGTATTTAAATTGGATGGTGCCATTCAGGCTTAAAACACTTATACACAAATATGAAATTATAATTGCTTAAAAAAACGTTTCTAAATAATAAAGGATTGGAGAGTATCTCTAAAAACGATTTTAAAACAAGTGTTTTAGGCCTGAAAGGCACAAACCAAAAATATATTGAGTTTTATTTCAAATTTGAACATTCAATGGCCTTGAAAAGGTCGTTAACATTTGTGTTGGTCTTAAAATATCTTCAAATTCTAGTTTGAAGCTCTTGCTGTAACAATTTGTTTTGAGTTTGTTTTAATGCGTTGTAGAAACTTAGAGTTGTAATCTTTATTGTTTTAATGGGCCATGTGACTAATATTTACTCTTCACAATTAATACCTGAGGTACCCTCATGAAGAGTTGATAAGGAAGGTTCGTTTGTTCACAACCTGATGTATATCACTTTATTGATCAGATTCTTTACTTCCCTCTCGTTCTTAAATGCCCATAGTGTTTTATTGCAGATGATTCTTAAAGTTATTATGATTTAAGTTGTACCAACTTTAAAAGGCATAAATGGACCCACTAAAATTGACCATCTCCCAACCGATATTGCCTCATAGCTCAGTTGGTTAGAGCATTGTAGCGGTATTGCAGAGGCCACGGGTTTGATTTTCTTTCAGGCTTCTCTTTCGATACTGCTTAAATTACGTTCGTAACCATGGAAGCCGAATTACAACATTACAGATGAGTCTAATTCACGGTTTATGCTTTTTTAACTGTTAAATGAAATGAAGCTAAGAACCAGAGACAACGTGAACACATTTGTAGTTGCATGTTTTTGTTATTTTTGTATTTTCAGGATATGCTTTAACTGAGAGCGCTGCTACTGCAACCTTATCACCGAATGATGAGTGCCCGCCAGGAACAGTGGGAAAATTGCTTCCAAATATGGAGTGCAAGGTTAAGTCTTGTTTTCATGTAATCTGAAAGAGTTTGTGATGGTCTCAATCACGATCAGCGGTCGCCGTAGACTGTTAAGACTAAAAGATCAGTCTGAACCACCAGGTTCTACTTTCCTGATTGTTTCAACGACACCAAATTTTAATGGAAACGCTTACAAGTCTGCAATGATCTGCAACTGTTACACGCTTTTGTTTTTGCAAAGTCACGTGCTATTCATTGACCAATACAGTGTTCTATTTTGTGCGGGTTTTTATTATACTCAAAAAATTCAACATGGCGGCAACATGTCGAGGAAACGAGCGTAGATAAAACCTTAGTGAACTGTGTACAGAACTCAGTGTCGCTGCATTTATGATGAATCGCGTCGCAATTACATTGGCGTGCACAAAAGCGTAACGCTTTGAATAAAGCAAATGAAAGCTTAAACTTTTGTTCCTGTTGACCTGGCTCAATAGTGACTAAGTAACAACATTCGCATAGTCTTAATGAATAATAAGCAATCATTCTTAAATTTGGTTGAAAGATTCTTTGAATAAGAATGTTTCGAGCTTGATTTTAAAAGTGTTTAAGCTAGAGCTGTTTTGTATATATGCGGGAAGCTCGTTCTATAATTTTGGCGTAGCAACGGAAAATGCGCCGTCAGTGCTTCGAGTTGCTCTAGATGCTGCCCTGTGCTTCAATAACAGTTTCCTCGTCGACAGATGAATTCAGATAAATAGTGAAGACCATTTCCTTGGTTGCGTATTTAAAAATATAATAGCAAATAACTTGAACTTGATTCTTGCATGAATTGGCAGCCAGTGAAGATTTTTGAGGTACCTAGTCTTCTCCAGGTACATCAAAAGCATGACGGTGCTATACCTGGCTCTAGGAGGAAAGAATTACCTGAAATAAAAGCAGGGTATAGTTGTGCCTAAAGGTTCGTAAGCCGATTTTCTTTGATTGCTGAAACGTAATTGGAAAAACTTGTTTGTTGTGTCAGCAACTGCCGGCGAGCTGCAGATGTAGAAATTGTCCGATTTTGTCGCAGATCGTCGCAGACCATTACGATCAAAATACAGAAAACAGTAACGCAGACTGGTCGCAGATCGTGATATGCTGGCCGTTACAGACTCGTTCAGATCAAATGGAAACCAGGCTTTAGTATTTTTGCATAAAAAAATACTTTACAGCATACATATTTGTGAAATGCCGGAATTTTTCCAGTACTGCTTAAACCAAAAGTTGTTTGAACTTTTTTGTGGTTATAATTATGTTTGCCTATAGTAATACAGTTTGTCAGTTACAAAAATGGGAGTTTCATTTCTCTTCACTATTAAAAAATGGATTCATACAGATAACCAATTGGTATTTACAGTGGTTGCATTTTGGTGTTCATGTGATACTTTAAAGTGCTTCTGTACTGAAGCGAAATCTTAAAATTAGTTTATAATATCTAAATTTAAAATTTTACCTAAAAAAATGCCGCGTAGATGTTTATCATTAACTAAAATATTTACGAAGACGAAATGCCTTTTTAGCGCCAAAACTGCGGAACTTTTAAAGCTTAAATAAATATATCTGATGTCACTTGTTTTGAAAGGCGGGAGATCTGAAACCCCCTTTTCCCGGTCAAATTCAAATGATCATGGCGAAGTTTTCATGGCTGTTGGCCCAGTGTTTGAGCAAAAATCTGACTAGTTGGCTGTTAACGCTAGTATAGTGCAGCTTGGAGTCCTTTCAGACAATGTGACGTCATAATCGCTGTAGTATGTTTTGAATTTTATTCGCACTGAATGCACAATTTTGAAAGCTTAATTCGGGGACTTAAAATGGTCGATAAGCCTTTTTACCATTTATGGTCGAACAGAAATGTTGGAAAAGCGCTTAGACCTATAAAAATACCAAGGAAAAAAAGGCTTCAGTAGCGCTTTAATAAATTGTTTGAGTTTTGCATGCTCTATTAGGAGACAACTTAAAAGTCTTTATTTTTTTAAATGATTGTTTTTATTTTTACGAACATTTTGATTCTTCAAATACAATGTACAGGAACAAAAAGAAAAAAGAAAAAAAAACTCAGTAACTAAAAGGAAGAAATATAGAGAAAAAAAGCAAAAACAAAGAGAGGGGACGCGATCGAAACTGATTTTGTAGTTATTTTGTGACCTGATTATGACGAAAAAGTTTTTTGACTTGAAATTTCCACGTCATATAATTTTTCCAAACCCAAACGCGAAGAAATAAGTATTTCATTTAGAGTTTGATTCGCAGCCATTTTATATTTAGGGGCTGGTTAAAAAGTAAGGGGCAGGGGTGGGTCGGTGGTAAATCGGAGGTGGGTCAGCCAGTTTTGACTCTTAGCATAGGGTTTTCAGCCAGTGGTAGGGGTTGGTCATGGTTCATATTGTAAACTGGTTTATATTGTAAACTTTTCTATATTATCACAAATAGGTTATCGACATGAAATCAGGAACGTCTTTGGGTATGGAGAAAGATGGAGAGATCTGTCTTAGAGGGCCAAATATCATGAAAGGTACTATGTTCTATATTAAGTCTTGCTCAGTTAATGTAATAAGAAGCTGAATCTTTTCTGGAACCAAGTGGTCCATCTGGTCGGTGCGGATGAGAGTCTTTGACTCCCTCTGAACAGAACACTTATCTATTGCAGGTTAGCTCCCAGCAGAACTGGTACTCATTTATACAGCTGAGTCGTTTTGCGTTGTGCATTTTTTCCTCGATGTTATCTTGGTTGGCCACATGAGGAATCTATAGTTTTAATTTCAAGCTTACAATAACAGAAGAATAGCCCTGGAGGGGGTATATCTCAAAAGTTAACACGGGTATACCCCTTCTTTATTAATTTTTTTCAGTTTACATATAATGATTAACAAATGAAGAAAGTTTGACAAAAATGTAGGTGCGGGTTCTATTTCAGTGGAATGACCGTAAGTGTCATGCTCAAAGACACAAACGAACGAATAGCCATATCTTTTCTCGGGCCTAAGTTGCTCGTAAGGCCGGCACTTATCTCCGGTTTCTGTAGTGTTAAGCGGATGAGAGTCTTTGACTCCCCCTGGGCAGAACACTAATCTATCGCAGGTAAGCCCCCAGCAGAACTGGTACTCATTTATACAGCTGAGTCGACTGGAACAAAGTCGGGTAAAGTGTCTTGCTCATGGACACAACATAGTGGACTAACCGGGTCTCGAACTCGCGACCCCAGGATTACGAGTCGAACACGTTAACCGCTCAGTCACTGCGCTGCCAAACTAATAAGAATGCATCCTTTAAATGTATTGTGCGTAACTAAACTTGAAATATAAAAAAATGGGAACCCAAAATTGTCAATATTGCACCACGCTTCGTTTCTTACTTGCTCGTTAGGGTCGCTTTGGCTAACGCCAGTGAACTAAACATATTTCACTCTTTTGTCTCCGCTCTTCCCAGGTTATTACAATAAACCAAAGGAAACTGCTAAGACGCTTGACAGCGAGGGCTGGCTTCATACAGGAGACATCGGACATTATGACGCTAATGGGCAGTTCTACATCGTTGGACGGATAAAGGAGCTCATTAAATACAACGCTTTCCAGGTACGTTCTTAATATTTTGTTTTGAGATTGTAATTGTAACCGCTGCCTGGTTAATGTAGTTGCTAAGGTGCTAGTCGGTCGTGCGGAAGGCCCGGGTTCGACTCTCGGTGCCGAGCCTTCACTCAGGGTCTTAAAACAACTGAGGAAAGGGTGCTGCCTTTGCTCTAACATCTGCAAACGACTAGATCTCGGACAAGGACATTGAACCGTAGGCCCAATCTCTCGCTTTCCTAACGGGGGACTTAAATGATTTCCACAACCCACACTGTCAAAAAAGAATGGGTTGATCCTTGGACAGTGTCGTTGCCTGTCTTATATGAGGGCAGCAACAAGTGAAATCAATGTGATTCGTATATACCAGACTATTTACGACCCTCAATGCCACTACCCATGTATTACTTTGTTGATACCATTTAACTTCTATCAGAACAACTCGAGTTTAATGAGTGAGAAGAAAAGCGGGTGAAAGGAGGTATTAGGGACAGCAGGAAAAAGGGAAGGGACTGATGAGTCAAAGATAGGACTTCACGAGGGATTAAAGAAGATGAGGGAAGGAGACAGGGAACAAAGAATGTGTATAGGGACAGGGGTAAGGGGAAAGAATTTGGGAGAAGGATGAGGGAAGTATGACTGATTGTTATATATTGGCACCTATTTTGATTATGTTTGATTTATATTAATATTATCCAATAGTCACACATGTCAAATAATGATGATTAAGATTTGTTACTCGGACCTCCTTTGGAAGAGCCCAAGTATTAAAAATGCAGTTCATCCCCAAAACTCAGAACACTTTCCAAAAAGTCAGTTCCGGCGCATCTGCGCAATCTCTAGTTTTCTGCTTCTGGTGTAATTTGCGCACTCCATGCTTGGATTTTCCAAGTCGCCACTTTATGTTTTCATTGAGGCGTTTGAGAAGGCAGAAAGTGAATTGAGTACTTAATTTGAACAGCGCGGAAATAGAGTTCAGTGACAAACCCGTAACCTTAAAATTAATTTGACTAAGAACATTTATGCGGAAAGCTTTGGTACTGATGAATGCAAGAAACCTGATATATTGTCAGTCGCTGATTAAAAATCAAGAACAACATGAAGGGAGCCTTGGCAAACCCAAAGAGCAAGTATTTACCACATTAATTAAACTGATTCTGTTTTAATGAACTTTAGTGTCGTTTTAGTGTCCGCCGTATTGCCTCGTTTGTATTCTTATGTGATGTATAAGAAACGAGGTAGCACGTTCCCTGAAAATAAACATGATAGATTTTAGATCTTTGTATAAGTACAATCGGGTAGTCAGTATGGATGTCTTGCGTCGAGACAACGTGAGCGTGAACTAGTAAAAAAATGTCGAGAAATCAAGTTAGTGGTGGTCAATCTTGACATTGTTTACAACTTTCATGATCCAGAGGTCAAGGAAAACCATTCAAGTCCGCGCGCACAAATTTACTCTGTCCCGAATTTTGTTTTTATTTCGGCTATTCCTCTTCGTTTACACAAAAATTGAAACACATACATGATATCAAAAAACTTCAACTCACAAAATGGTAAATTTCTTGTTCCAAAAACCGGTTCGCAAAAACTTTGCGAATTGCAATGTGCTAATTCGAACCCTTTTGGGCTGTTATGATTGCTCTACAGTATTTGAAAAAGTTAGAATTCAATTTGGGCCTAGAGCTACTGCAAAAAAATTTGAAATGACTAAAAGTTCTTACAAGACTGTTCCGAGCTCATTCGCCGATCTACAGCATCATCAGAGAATAAATAAATATGAAAAAGCGTAGCGGAGTTCTAAGACTAAATGCGGGCAAATTCGCGATCGACCGTAACATAGATTGTAGAGCAGAATAATGTCATAGAATTCTCGCAATAATTGCGCGACCTCGAGCCAATACTCTGTAACTTTAAGAAATTAAATGTCTTTGTTAATCTAGGTTCACCCATTATTTCTTTCACTCCAGCAGAAAGTATTGCACCCCAGTTCCAATGTCTAGTCGAACCCGTAGGAAAACCGAGTTCACTCCTAATGACGGCGTCTAGTTATGTTAGATATGAGTTGTATTTTTATTCTTATTCAGTTTGCATTAATTTGTCTTATGATTCTAAATTAGAACGTGGGCTTATATTAACACAATAGAGTGATTACTATTTGTTATTTGACTGTATTTCTTGACAGGTCGCACCAGCCGAGCTTGAAGCTCTACTGCTGACCAATCCCAAGATTGCAGATGTGGCTGTAATAGGAGTGCCACACCCCTCGGCTGGAGAACTCCCCAAGGCATTTGTTGTAAAGAGAGGAGATATCACGGAGAAGGAGGTCGCAGATTTTGTGGCTGCGAAGGTAGCGCCTTTTAAGAAGCTGAGGGGTGGGGTAGAGTTTGTACACCAAATACCGAAAAACCCAAGCGGCAAGATTCTCAGGAGAGCGTTAAAAGAGAGGGAAGTGCAAAATCCTAAACATAAACTGTAGCTCAAGTTGCTTTTAGAGACACACATCCCTAGCTGAGTAGTGCTTTGCCCTCCGTACTGTCAATCCATTTCTTAATAAAACTGTAACTTGATTAACAGAAATGCTAGTGTATACATACTGCCGTTTGTTTAACCCAGTTGGTAAGGCGCCATTCTGCCCTGCAGGAGGCCCGGGTTTGTTTCCTGGTGTCGGATCTTCACTCAGGGTTTTTGAAATAACTGAAGAGAAGGCGCTACCTTTGCGGGAGGCCTGCAGGGTCTTAAAATAACTGAAAAGGTGCTGGCTTTGCTCTAACGCGGTAGCCCAGTTGGGAAGGTGCCAGTCTTTAGAACGGGAGGCGCCGATTCGATTCCGCTCAGGTCTTAAAATAACTGAGGAGAAGGTACTGCCTTGCTAGCGCGGTTGCCCAATTGGAAAGGTGCCTGGTGTCGGATCTTCACTCATGGTCTATTTAAAATAGCTGAGGAGAAGGTATTGCCTTTGCTCTATCATGGTAGCCCAGTTGGTAAGGTGCCAGCCGCTATTGCGGAAGGCCCTGATTTGATTCCCTGTGCCGGGCCTTCAATCACCTCGAAGAAGGTGCTGCTTTGTT
>JAOBAT010122164.1:0-10920 GCA_026413305.1 Hydrozoanthus tunicans
ACAGTTTAACTTAGATTTTTATAAACAGTTCACCCAAGGGTTTCTTCTGGCAAAATATGAAGAAATCGGATTTTTCAATTTTGTCGACGAGTTTTTGATTTTCTCAGTCATCCGCTCTTAACTCAGTATACGAACCTGTAAGTGGCTGCTTCGTTTTACAAGCGAAAGCAGGCAGGGAAAGGCGGGAAAAACGATACATTTTTTTTCACTACTAAAGATTTTCAGTTGTCTGCGGCCGATGATTGGACGATAATACATATCATTTCCACTTGTTGAAAATATTAATTATGCATATAATTAACTTCTACTTAATTCCTGGTTACTGTCTAGATAATCCCTTCTTAGCAGCCAATGGGATTGCAAGATTCTTTCTGGCCATATATAGTAAATAGCGTTAACAGATTTAATTTTTTTTCTAGGATTTCGAGACCGACAACTGAGTAGCACCAACGTTTATTGTCTGAAGAAATCGATACTGCAATGTCACTGTGTCTCTCGGACACGAAAGAGAAATCAAACTTTACAAAGATCTCTAGGCTACTAATTGATGGAGGTACAGAGACACTTCGAAGCATCTTTGATAGAATCCACCCGTCAGGGAGCCTCACGAGCACTTTTCATTCACACCTTTCGCTCCTAACAAATCTACGACGGAGGAGAGTTATCAACAGCAGTCATTGGGATAAATTGTTCCCACCTACAGGAGTGGCTCCAGACTCCAAGCAGTTTGATATTACCTTGCTGTACATTCTTCTGCGCAATATCTGTGGACTTACGCCGCCTGCCACTGGATGGGACAGTTTGCCACCTGCGGCACATACTAGTCTGGAAGCCAACCTAGCAAGAATTAAGTACTACAGGAATGAAGTGTATGGCCATGTTACCAGTACTTCCGTAGAACATTCAAAGTTTGAGGGGTTTTGGAAAGAGATATCCAATGCATTGATAGCACTTGGGCTAGATCAAATTACTATTGATGTGCTGAAATCAGCACCATTAGGTACAACAGACTACATTAATCTTCTCGAAGAATGGACAGTTGAGGAGCAAGCCGTCAAGGAAGCTGCTAATGATGCTAAAAAAGCTGCTTCAATTGCGACAGCAGAAACACGTGAGACGCGAAGTGTCGCTCAGAGGGCTATCAAGGTTGTGGAGCAATTACAAATGGAGGCGGAGAAGACAAGTAGTGCTATTGAACGGCTTCGGAAAGACTTTAGCGATCTTAAACACTCCTCGGTGTCAACTACCAGTAAGCAACCAAAGGCAAGCAGTGTCTTGTCGAACCTTGCCAAATGTGACTTTACTGGTCAGATTAAAGCACTGAGTAGCTATCGTTATCCGGGCACTCGAACGTGGATTCTAAACGATCTTCAACAGCTTTTCGGCAATGAACAGGAACAAGTTGTTCTTCTTACAGCTCGACCTGGAGTTGGCAAGTCGGTAATCGCGGCCCTAATTTGCCAGACCATGCATAAACAAGAAAAGCTTGCTGGCTGTCACTTTATTGAACACGACAACTCGCTACGTAACAGCCCTAAGCTCATTATTGAGTCACTAGCAAGCCAACTCTGCGACAGTGTTGTCGGGTTTGAAGGGAAACTTGAAGAAAGGCTTTCACGAAACAGAGAAAAAGAACTGCGCTGTATGAGCTGCAATGAACTTTTTACTCTCTTAATAGAAGAGCCGCTAAACGCTGTCAAGAAGCCCTCTGACATTGCATTAATTGTTATCGATGCTCTCGATGAAGTTGATAAAGCTTCTAAGGATGAATTCGTGAAGGCACTTTTCCGTGTTGCACCAAAACTTCCTAAGTGGATAAAGATCGTGGTAACCACTCGCCCAATGTCCAATATTATTCCAAAGCTTTCTTTTGTGACGATTATCGATGTTGAAAAAGGATGCAAAAATAACATGGCTGACATTAATTTGTATCTTGCCGAGAACCTCCACGAAATATATTACGAAGAAACTGCTGAACAATTGAAGGCCGCGGCTGCGACTCTTGCTGGAATTTCCGATGGCATTTTCGTGTTCGTACATTTTGCTATCGATATTATCCAACAAACTAAACCAAAGGTTTCTGAAGTTGACAGGCTGTTTCCAAACGGAATTTCTTCTGTGTATGAAGAGTATTTAAGCAGAATTGTAAACGATTTTCCTACCGAAGAAGACAACTTTTTCAATTTTCTCGAAGCGCTTGTTGCAGCAGAGGGACGTTTGCCAAAAACTTTTGCATTTGAAATTCTTAAAGTTGGTGGCAGTTCACGCCGAGACAAGAAGATTGCTCAAGATACTATCAAGTGTTTATCCCATCTTTTTCCAATACATGGCGAATACTTTAATGTTTTTCACAAGTCCCTGATGGACTGGTTGCTTGATGGGGAGGAAGAACCACATGAGTTTAGTATAAAGAGAAATAATGGCCATCGCGTCTTGGCGCCAATTTGTTTTAGGAACTTGCAATCTGTTAAAAGTCTTGAGGTATTTCCCTCTGTTTTAAAAGAATCCGAAAGGTATGCTTTAAGAAACGGGTTTCAACACATGCTTGCAGCAGGAGGGTTTGAAGAACAACTGAAGATGTGTGCGACTGATCTGGAAATTCTCTCAGCTGTGCTTGTTTCTTACGATGGTGTCGCATTTCGTTTACTCGATGAAATGAAATCATTAAGGCATGCTCTGAGGTGGACAATGGTGCATATCGATGAATTTATGGCTGAGTTGACGTACTTTGGCAGTGTTCCATGCATGAAATACACACAAGCAGTGTTTCAGGCAGCGACAAATTGTCCAGTAGAAAACGAGCTGCGAAAGCAATCCCTACAGCTTTTATGCACACCTAAGTACAATCGTCTCCCGTGGATCGAGTTTGTTCAAGGGGGCTGGAAGCTTCCGAGCGACGTGCGGTGGATTGATGATCTCAAAGTGTCATCAGACAACAAGATAGCAATTTGCATTGGGGAGATGAATGACCATCAGTCGTTTGTTGCAACTTTCAATACTGAAACTAGAAAGTACACTGTCAATGCCGCAAGAGAGGAAGTTGCTTTTCGTTGTGCCTTTCCCGCTGTTGATAAGTTTTCAATTGCAGCAATTACCACAGACAGTGGAGTAAAGCTAATTGACATCGTTACCCTTCAAACTTTGGAAGTTATTACAGTTGAGAGTGTGCCGTTTGGTTGTTGCTTCTTGTCTGGTGGGGCACAGCTAGCTGTGGGATACAGAGACAGTGCAGTCCGCGTGTGGGATTTGAGAACTTTCAAAATGGAGAAACAGTTGGTTGGTCATGCTGGTGTAGTAATCCTGTGCCTTCCAATATCAAATGACCGTTTGCTGACTGGGGATTGGAGCGGTACGCTGTTGCTGTGGCAATCAATTGGGCCTAATCCGCGTGTTATGAAGCTAACGGATTGCAATTGGAGCCGGGATTGGAGCACAAACAAAGAGACTGTAGCAGTTTCACCAGACGCAACAAGAATTGCTGCACTGTGTCGCTCTGATGTTGCTAGGTGTACCGGTAAATCGTGTATCGTAAACCTCTACTCCGCAGATGACGGCAAAATTTTGATGCGATTAATGGAAGGTAGCCGCTGTGCTATTTCTTTTATTGACAACAATCACGTCTTGTGTGGAGAATCTGGTGAACTGCAGATAGCGAACACCGACAAGGGAGAGGAACAAGTTCCAATACGATTGTATTGCCCTGGTAACCGGCGCATACGCAGCAGCCCCTACACAGTTGCAGCGATGGAGTTTGTTGCTTGTTTTAGCAGCTCATTTTCTGATAAAGAACAACCAATGGGATTTAGACTTCATAATATAAGGTAGGATTTTATAAAGAAGCCATCCGTTTTTGAGCATTTGTTAGTGACTAGTTAAGAAAACATTGCATGGTGGTTAAATAATTTATTAGCACGGTGTTCTGCTTGTCTTTGATCAAGATGTTTTAGATCGCTTGGAATGATGTAATTGTGTAAATGAGTCTCGGCTTGTGCTTAGAAGAGAGTCAGGAGCTTTGTGAAAAACAGATTGAAGGTAGCGATAAGAGCTGGTCTTGAGAGAAACGGTAACCAGGAAAAGTAGGCATAGTAGATTTGCAAAAGAACCAGTTTTTTAAACTCGGAAAACAGGCAACTCTCAAGCCAGGCTCACACTAACTATGGAAGTAGAAACGAAAAATGTATAGGGGCAAAGTAAAAAAGTCTTGTTATAATAGTGGCTGTTTTTAACCAAAGTCTTCCAAAGATATTTCAAAGTTTTCAGATGCTTTGGTTGAGGGACTGTAAAAGAACTCCGCTACTTGTTGATCATTCCGTCGACGTAATTCTGGTACACATTCGGAGGATAACCCTTTCAGTCCCAGTTGTATTGGTAAATTATCCCACCTAGGATGGATAACCGTTTCAGTCCCAGTTGTATTGGTAATTATCCCAACTAGAGCACTAGCTTTATATTGAACAAGTTAGGAAGAGTCTTGCTAATACACTTCAGAAGTTCCCTCTATTGGATCAGTGTCGTATTTTTTATGTGTTATATAAGCAGAAGTTAGATGTTGTGAACTGACTGACACTGAAAGGCTTAGAACAGAATGGGGACAAAGAAAAAAATCTATCTTTTTTATTTTGGAGTTACTTGGGTTGATTAATAAAATGAAAACACTACTTTACAACTGCTGCTGGCTTTGTCTAAGTATTGCCAGCTTACTAAAACAAGCCACACTAAAATGGTTTTGTTTCTTGAAATAAGTACCAAAATTTGCTCGGATAAATAAAAAACTACCTTTAAACATGAATTACACAATCAGTTAAAAGCATGCGTCTAATCATTTCTATAAATTTTATTTACATTTACAAAATGCTTTTTGTTAACATGAGTTTATCGAGCTTACTTTTGAGAGTTTGATCATTCACGTGCTTGCAACAACTTTAAGTGAATAAAGTTGTTAGGTTGAGACCGTTTTATGGTTTAGTTGGAGTTGAAAACATCCTTGTTTCAAATATAATGTCAAATGTCTAAGAACGAAGAGCTTCGATCTTTTAGCTACAATACACAATTCTGGCCACGACAGGCATTATAGGAGCACAGCATTTGGTTTCATCTTAAAGTTTGGATCTTGTATATATGTAGCGTTGTCTGTTGAGACAAAAAGGAAAATGAGAAAAAATAGAAAACTATTAGTAGACAAGCAAAACATATCTCGATGTAAACCGAACTTGAAAATAATCTATAAAGAGAACCGAAAATGATTGTGTTGTGCGACAATTATTGATACCATAGAAACCAAGGGTAATGCTTCTGTCAACACGGCGCCTAAGAATTGCCAACTCTTGTTTTGTCCTATCTACTTGCTTCTGGAATACACATCTACATTTTTTATTTAGATAACTACTGTTATTAATGTGTAGTTATGTATTATACAGTTATAGTTTTTATATTACTTTACACCTCGCGGGAATAGATTATAAACTTAGCTACAAATCATTCAAAAACATTGCGTGGCTGTCAAACTAGCTTAACTTTGTTGTTATTGCAAACAGCCAGTGCCCTCTCGATCGATACTATTATTGTTTAAGTTCTACGGTGCTTCTATATCCAGGAAACTTCTTTGCTGTAATTAACAATTATTATATTGTAATCGATACACTGTACCGTAAACTGGAGGGTACAAATTAAGTTGTCGTTGAAACGTACGATCTTCTATAAAGAAGGTGCGCATTCTAATGCAAAGTTTACTAGAAACTAAATGTAAAAGTACCTGCCCAAAGAAGTACACTAAATAAACCTATTTGGTTATCCTGAATTCACTAAACAACGCCACATTTGATGCAAAAGTCGAAAGTATTGATTCATTTTATGTCTACTTTGAGCCTATCAGTTAGCAGGACATATACTCGGTGTTTCTAATGAGAGTTCATGCAGCCCATTGGGTAGAGCGTCTGACCAGTAACCAGAGGGCTACATACATAAATACATACATATTTTATTAAACCTTCCTTAACAGGGTTTTCAGGCCTAATTTACATTAGTTTACATTATCTCTTCCATCTATATAGCACAAATTTATGGTATCGTTAAAATATAATTATATTACAAATAGATATAAACTTATAAGAAAAAAATTATAATATTAACTATCAGTTAAGAGATGTGCTTTAGGTAGAGATTTAAAACGGTGTATCGATTTTGACTGTTTAATTAAGTGGTTCTGGTAAAGGGTTCCATGGAGATACTTGGCAACAGCAGTTCAGTAATTTGGTGTTTGAAGTTTCTGACAGTTACGGGTATTATACTTGTGTACCGAAGATCGTTTATAAAGCATCGAGGATATGTATTAATGTTTGGAATCACGTTAGGGACTCACGATCTGAAGTTTTTCTTTTGGGAAAAAGAAATTTGTATACAGCAAGAGCAATTCTTTCACGACGTCACAGCTACTGGAAATTTAAACGCACTAGAGTCCCTACTTTTAAGGGTCCTTTATTTGTTGCAGTGGATCATCACTTTTATGGCTCCTCCAGCTCCTGTTCGCGCTGTTTCAAAAGCATCCACTGTCTTCTCCAGTTGGAAATGATGAGTAATGAGTGGCTTCACATTGACTGCGCCTGACGCTAGCAACTTCATGGCAGTGGGAAAACTGTTCAAAGAAAAAGTGATAATTAAGTAGAATAGCTACACCGGTATTCTTATATCGCCCTGAAGAAGAACCGAAGTAAAGGTTTGAAACGGTAACATTTTGCGTTTCTGTTTTGGTTTTTACTTTCTAAGACACTACATAACTCAAGCCAAGGCATCCCTAAGGGATCCAGAAACACGTTGCTGTTTGCTCACCTCTAGTTTTTAAAGGACCGGTGTTCTTATAGAAACAGTTTAGTAAACATTGGTTGAATACCGTACTTTCGTTTCCAATGAGACCGGTAATCACTTTTTTCACAACTACACAACCTTTTCTCTACTTATTTCTCACACATTTACTCCAATAAAGGACTACAACCCCAAATATCAGTATCTTCCATTTTTCCACGGCCGAGTGTTCAACTCAAAACTTGTTAACTATTCGAAGAATACCTCGAATATTTGTAAATGGACTAAGGACAGCAATTTTCTAATTTAGTACTTTATTATTAGATCCAATTTGAAATCACAGTCAACTTGGGTAATCTGAATGGTTCAGAGCTGTGTCATTAACTCCTAAATTGCACTATTTTGAACTTTAAGTTTCATTTTTTGCCCGCCTTTCACATGCAGGTGTTAAACAAACAACCAATGAGATTTCGGGATTCTACTCTTTTGACCAATCTGATTGCACTAAAAAAGCTTTGTAGCTTCCAGCAGAAACTGGTACTCACTTAAATGTAACTGAGTAAACTGGAATAAGTCAAACAAAGTATCTTGCTGAAGGACACAACACAGCGGTCTGACCTGGGCTCAAACCCGCAACCCGAAAACTACGAGTCACGCACACTAACAGTTAGAGAACTGGCAGTAGGCCTTTTTGCAGCATTGGTCACGTGATCATAGCTACCTCTGTAAAGAAATGGCATCCAGAAATGGAAAGAGTAGGTTGACATTAAGCGTTAGGCATTTTCGCATTTATGCGCACGCACAGTGTGTATATTCCACTGTTTTAGAAGGCCACAGGTCTTACAACTATCAACGAATCCTGTCGCCCAGAAACATTTAAAGTCCCTATCAAGCTTAATTTTTTACTTTTTAGATTAAAACTGTTGTCATCTGCGAACTCAAAATTCGAATAACCAAAGAAAATTTCCACGTTTAAATATGCTTTTTAATCAAAAAAAGATCGAAATGTAAATTTTGACCGAGCAGGCATGGGACTGGTAACCTGTGACGTAGCTGCAGTGAGTTATGTGGTTTGTGTTTAAAAATATTCATTTCTGTTAAAAGATGTCATAAAACTTGATTTCAAACAATTTCAAGGGAATAATTCATTGATTAAAGTTATAACAGTGTGACCATTGTAGCCAGAATAGAATTTTTTGCGATAAAAAAGATTGTCTCTGCTTCATGCCTCGTGCTACGTCATATGCCTCCTTCTACGTCATCATTGCACGCTTCAATTCTACGAAAATGTAACAGGAACGGCGAGAAAAGGTTTTATTTTCGAAAATTACTATTATTAAAGTGTTCTACTTTTCATCTGGAACTTAAAAAAATAAGCTTGCTAGGGACTTTAAAAACAATGGGAAATTTACTCACAAATCTTTATGAATTACCTTACAAAGGCAAAAATAATTTTATACCTCGGAAACCGTAGTATTTGTAAGACCTCAAACAGGAAATAGACTATTTTGAAAGGATTTGTATGACTGGAAAGCAAACCTTGCTCCCCAGTACTTTTTTCACATAAATTTACTTAGAAAAATTCTGATTTGAAACTATGCCTTCTAACTAATGCTGATCTTCTCTTTTCATTTCTGATCATCATTTTTTCACAGCTAGTTGACTCAAAGTAGGTGTGGTCATGTTACCTCTACTGCAAAGGGACTATTCCAAAACTTTCATCAAACCTGTTAAGATATCGCAATACACCCCGAATGTCCACTTCTCTAACCAAAGCAGTAATCAATGGAACGGTAGTCTCCATTTTTTTGGGAAGGCCAACAAGTGCGAGTACTCCCCCAGACTTTGTTGCCTGCAAGAAAGCGTATACCGTAGGTCACCTGTTGGTGGCTTCAGAACAATATAAGTGGAGATACAGTAACCAAATTTAAAAAGGAAGAAAAACAAGAAATCAAAACGCCTTACATGGATGCCAGTGCATATGCTGGACTCTACCCCAGTACACTCAATTGTCTTATCGGCGAGACCAAAATCTTTTTTGATTTTCTCAGCTACTTCTTAACCATCTCTATTTTCCACTTTGATGGTGTGATCGGCACCGAGCTGCTTAGCTTTTGCCAAACGGCCTTCGTCCAAATCTGAACAAAACAGTAAGCAAAAAACAGCACACAACATGGTAAATTAAATCTAAACTACAATAATTGAACACTAAAATTTAAATCACAGGATACAATTTTTCAAGACTTTGAAAAACACAACTATATGCATCTACAAACAAGATTATCATCTATGTTATCTTTACCTATATTTGATGGCCGGATGAAGGAGTGATCGTTGATAAGAAGAAATAAGCTCAAGGTTAATATTAAATGCATCTTCTACAAAACTTACCAGTTATTGCCACTTTGTCGGCTCCACATGCTTTGGCAGTGAGAAGGGTTACAAGTCCAATGGGGCCTAAACATACAGCACAATCATGTTAAATATTAGTACATTCGTAAACATATACACCAACGTGGTGATTCTGCATCTGATTATTTCTCAATTAGTCCTCAGGTTGATTTTAAGTCTAGAAGCGCAAGCAGCAGTTGTGGCAGACAAAATCTAACTTATTGATGAGGTTCTTTGGATCTGGTTGCTCAGTTTAATCTTTTCTGACAACCACGTGCTTCTTTGAACACGCCTGGCACAGATTTGTAAACCTGGCTGCAGAGTGGACAAATGGATGGTAAACCGGCGACGATGCATGAGGGTTTGACACGGTTGAAATTTCAAGCCCTTCTGAGCAAGGCCCGTCCTTACATTTTGCACTCCCAGCTATTCAGGCGTCAATCTCGTTCCCAGAGCCCGCGTTCCTTATGGCCAGCGCCAAGAAACATTTCTTTTCCGTTTCTTGGCGCTGGCCATAAAGAACGCGGGCTCTGGGAACGAGATTGTTCAGGCGTCTGGTACACCACTAATGTTTCCTTTGCGCCGGTACAACCTAGTCGCACCTATTCTTTTCAAGCGAATAACAACTTTGCCTACTAGCGCTTCACGTGAGTCAATGCGCAATCCCTGAATTCTTTCTTAAACGTGGATGCTATTAAGTTTTTTAGTTGGCAATAAAAGAGATGTCTTGCAATTTCAAACAGAATCCGTAGTCACGACAGAACTCTTCAATTTGTTACATTCCGGCCAAAGTAGGCTAGAAGCGGACATTTTTTGAAGCGGACAACGCCTGTATGTGCTTCTTGTGCTAGCCTTAAAGCCCTCGTCCTCAACTGATCTAACACAAAACACAACAACCGCGTTAAATGAGTTTTGAGTCCTAATCAGTTCATTCTTTAGATGTCTCTATTGTCCAAGTTCTGATTGAGTTTTGTTGGATGTCATGAATTAATACAAGTACTCCGTCATTTTTTCACCTTTCCGCCATTTCACACTCCTACACTAGGCAGAATGAAGGACATCAGATCGCTCCAGCACTGCTAGACGTATACGATTCCGGTAAGAGTGTAATTAGGTGAAGTTGTGAGTCACTGGCAATAGCAGGAAAGGTAAAGGGAATTTCCTAACCCAATTATGAGAAAGACATCTACTCACCAGCACCAAGTATAAGGACAGTGTTGCCAATTGTCACCCCAGCTCGGTTACATGCATGGACACCCACTGAGAGTGGTTCCAACAGTGCTCCCTCCTCAAGACTTACGTGATCTGGGAGCCTTTGGTGGACACCAACAGATGGATACAAAAGATTATTTGTTGGATAGAAGGATGGAGTGATGGATAGATGTTTGGTGGATAAGAACTGATGGATGTTTGTGGATGGATGAGAAGTGACAGATGGATGGTTGATGGATGGATAAGAAATACAGATGGATGGTTGATGGATGGATGAGAAGTGGCAGATGGATGGTTGATGGATGAATAAGAAATTACTGATGGATTGATAAGAAGTGACTGATGGATGGTTGATGGATGGAAAAGAATTGACAGATGTATGGTTGAAGGATGGATGAGAAGTGACAAATGGATGGTTAATGGATGGCTTAAGAAATGACTAATGGATGGTTGATGGATGGATGAGAAGTGGCAGATGGATGGTTGATGGATGAATAAGAAATTACTGATGGATTGATA
>JAOBAT010122175.1:0-10688 GCA_026413305.1 Hydrozoanthus tunicans
TGCTGCTTGATCTTAGAGTTCTTTCATGATTTGACTACTTTACACTAAATCTTAGGTAGGAGGGCCAACGTTCACAGTGAATAGATTTGCCTGTTTGAGAAGGTGGAACTCTTCTCTCCTATAGAGGTAATTAATTTTTGACGGGAGCAAAGATTCAGCAAGATGTTTTCTAAGCTTGAAGTAAGAACAAACACCAAAAACAAAACTAGTTTCTTTGTATCTCTTAGTCTTGGACCTTGGAAGTTCCATATTACATACTGTACGTGACCAGGTTCACTATATTTTGAGTTTAGTTCAGCTTTTTCCATAGTATTTCAGTATTTTCCATAGTATGTTTAACTAAGGAAGGGAATTTAATATTTCTCTGTTTTCCCTGAAGATTAGTTACAGCAGTGATCTAGCATCGCACCTTGTTTACTTCCTTGCTAAGACTAGGGTCCAGGCCTGAGTGTTCGCTATGATGTGGTGCGTGGCTTGTTGTTTTGTCCTTTTATAAACATGGCCTAGTACAGCAGTCTCCTGTCTTTTAGTAATCAATAGACCAGTAAAGTTAGCCTAATTCCATGGTCATAATAGCTGCAAGTTAGTCGTCACAGTGGCAAACTAGTCAAGCCAAAAGCATCTCTATAACATCATAGTTTATAATGCATTCACCCTTTTTGTTATGTCTCTGTAAATAAATTGTTTTTCTGGCAATTAATAATAATAATAATAATAATAACAAAAATAATGGTTGATAATAATGACAATATTAATGTTAATAATAATAGTAATAACAATAGTAATAATAATAATGCTATATAATAATACTAATAATAATGGTAAATAATAATAATAATAACAATAATAATAATAATAATAAATGTTTATTTTCAGAAAATCCACATAGTAGCTCTTCAGCTGACAACAAACCAATTACAAAACACCATCTAAAACTAATACATGAACATAAAAACATTAATTTTTAAAGTACATAAACACAGTGCATTTAATAAACACTACCGTGAATATATATATAAACAACTGAAAAATTATATTGTATCCTGTTCTTCAAGAAAGTTAATGTTTTCTTAGGTTTCCATAAATAGGCCTTTAAGTTAATTTCATTAATTCATTAGGTAAACTAAAAGGACCATAGATTTATTAACAGTCAAATCGCTTTCAGTGACTGGGAATAGACAAAATCTAGAGATGGGGCAAGTAATCGAATGGTGATTTAAAGCAACTGGTAATATAGAGCTGGCAAGTTAGAAAAGTATTCATTAAAGGCTATTAGTAGGAATATAATATTTATAGTGCATATAATATGGCTTAAAATTGACATATTTTTCTTCCATTCCTTTCCATATAACTTTAATATTCTCAGCACTGTTATGAAAGTAATTAACTATAGTAAAAAAAGTTCTTACTTGCTCCAATGATTAAATGAATTATTTTCTTACCTTAAGTAAGATCAACTAGATGTATTGAGAATAAAAACTAACAACAATATTTGACGTTTGGGAGTCAAACATGACTCCATTATCAAGGTTAAGAATTTTAAAGTTAGCTAGTTAAATGGTGAAGTTTAGATATATTTAAATTGCGAGTTATCCATTAAAGCTTTACCTTGATAATGGAGTCATGTTTGACTCCGAAACCTAAGATACTGTTGTTAGTTTTTATTCTCAATAATTATATTTTCTTACCATAAGATTTATACATACAATAATACTTTTGCCTAAGTCTTCATGTATTTTGCCAAAAGCCTAATTTTTTTTATTGATGATTTTATGCCTTTGGTTATCCATGGTTTTTCCTTTAACTTCACTTCTCTAGATCAGAGAGCTGTCTCAATGGGGCATGTACATTAACAAATCCTGTTTAGCTGAGAATTAAAAACTTCAAAAATATCATCAACATCATTGATTTTTTTTAAAATTCCTTATTTTTGGAACTGTTCTTAGAAGCAGTTGTAAGCCTTTAGTCATTCCATATTGAGGTAAGTCCACTGATGCTGTGCAAAAAATACACCTTACAAATTATAAATTGCCTTATCTTAGTATGAGGTCACACAGTCTTAATTATGCATATGCGCCTTGACTCTCACCTTTTGATTGATGGGACCATCAGATGCTCACATTAGCCTGGCAATAAAAAAAACATAAGCAAAATTTCTTATGCTAAAATTAAAGAGCTGAACTGAAATGAATCTCTTACAATAACTTCTATACCTATCTACAGATTTTAGATTGGGCCTCGCTTTCATGTTAGGTCATCTGACCACCTAAAAAGAAAAAATTGTCCTTCAAACAATCAACTTATAAATGTTTTTCAAGGCTGGTGGTTAAACTAATAGTAATTGAGGGGGCTTAAAGTCATTTAATGTACCAGCCTCGTTTTCATGTTTGCTCATACTCGCCCAATTTTTAACTCTCCATAAAACCTGTTCTAGCTGAGTTGCCGTCAAATGTGACCCTGCATGGGAAAAGGTATAATAACAGTTTGGTTGTTGAACGGTCGTTTAATGACTTTTTCTCATGAGCGTAAAATGCTTTTTTCGTTAGAGCTAACGGTTTGACAAAACGGTTGCTGTCCGTAATTTAAGGCTTATTGACCATTAGTGCAAATGCCTTGCCCAGCGTTCTAACCGACTTTGTTTAGTTAATTTATTTAGTCGTTTGATCAAACAACCTCAAGTGAATAAGATTCAACTGTCGAATGACTATGTCAGAGAGCAACTCGATCACTTACAACTGGTGAACCGAATGTGACTTGTGAGTCTGTTTTTCTATTTTGACAAAGTCAAAATATTGGTGGAAAGGATCGAAGAAAAACCTGTGTGAAGCTTTTCACCAAAGTTGGTTAAATTAGATTTTGTTTACTGCAAACTACTCATTTGCACTGCGGAAATAATGTCCGAGATCTTTGTGCTTCGGTTGATTAAACAGGCTTTTTAAAAACAAAACTGAGAATAATAAAATGATATTAAATATATAATTTATGCAAAAAAGACGAGTCGATTCATAAGTGAAATTCCACAAGATGTATTTCATCTGTTAGATAGCTCTATGAGTATTTTGAATTTGTGGTTTTTGAGGACGAAAAACTCTTTAATGAGTGAAGTAAAAAAACACCGATTAAAACCATTCAAATGCCGTCAAGCCGAGGTCACGTAATGAAGTGCTTAAAAACGAAATACAGCTATAATAGATTGCTCCATCGTCTAGAGTTTCTTATAAAAATAAGCTGTACATGTAACACTAGCATTGACGAACAGGAACAAGTTGTCACAAAAAGCTGCTATGCAAGTTGACTTTATTTGGAGTTTCGAGAAACACTGACGGGAAAGTGACAAAACAAGTCAGAAGACGACTAAACAAGGGTTCGATAGTCACTGTTCAACAAACTTTGAATCTGTGACTATAATTATTCTAAAAGTAAAACATTTTAAATCGAGATTTTTGTTATTAATTATCTCAGTTTTATCGATCTTTAGAGTGTTTTTTTTTTTCACAAGATCAAACATTGAAACAAAAGAAAGCATTTCTAAAGTCTTGTAGTGACACTGTCGGAGGATTTACCGAAGCGTGAAGCCGCGCCGTGATTTTTGCTGGAGTACAGTTTCACTGGCCATTCAATTGATTTGATGATTGTATAAAAAATTATACGACTTTCAACACACAAGCTGATATATAGGGGTTTGAAATCTTGTACATAGGTATGTTTTGACTCTTGATTTGCAAAAAAGTAAAAACGATATAATGGTCCGAGAAATAGGTTGTTAGGATAATAACAGTTTTTATTGTCGGCCGCCTCCTCAGTTACACGAGTCTGGTTATCTTTACCCCCGAAACATTGTAGCTTCTTGTCAATAAAACTTACAATAAAAGCCTGGAATAAAGAGTCTTTAATTCCAAACGCTGGGACCTCACAAACACGAACGGATGGATCTAAAAGCCGCTTGATCAAACGCTTGCTAGGTTGAACAAAAACTTTAGGCCGTTGAATAAAACGCTAACGCTCGATTCTCTCATGAATAATTCGCAAACGGTCAAACCCGTTAGTGCAAACACTCTGCCTTTACTTCAAATGGTTAAACCGTTATACCTAACGAGCGTGAAACGGTCCTAACGGCCTAACGCTTTGCCTGTTATTATACATTTTCCCATTCAGGGTCACAAATAGTCCAGTCAATCTATGAAAAAAAAGGGGTAAATGTAAAAGTAATTGCAACAGAAGGTTTTTCAACAGCTTTTAGTCATAAAAGTTTCATACTTAACATACTTCAAGTCTCCCTAAATCGCGGTAAGGGAAGTTGCTGAAAATTAGGATTTTTTATGTCGGATTGAGGAGTAAATTTTGCTCCATGAAAACGTGGCTCAAACTAGTAAACAAGTTTTCAGCTTTGTACTTGTGTGAAATGAAAAAAAAAATGCCGTTTTAAATGATACATGAATGTAACAAAATAAATTTTAAAATGCCTGAAAACTCGTAGTAATGTAGTCATTTTCAAATAAACTGAGCTAAGAGATCATTGCTTCATTAAACAATTACTTCTATTTATTATGCACTGTGTCAAACTACAGGAAATTCTAAGGTTTTTTCAGCACATTTATTTAGTAATGAATTTCCCATAACTACGCCTAAACTGCCAATTAACCTATTGTTGGCAAAATGAAAAGTATAACATAGTGACAAACAAAATATAGTCTTCAAAATGCAAGACATAACAGTTCGGCACTAAACGGTGTTTTGTGAGTTTCTCCACGCTAGAAACGCGACAGATCTTTAGTCTTCTACTTCCTCATACGTTGTTTCAGCAACCTATTTGATTAAAGGTAATCTCGTTTATAAGAAGAAAATGCTCTAGGCCGGCTTGTGATGATAGTCTCTACAGAGTACAGATGAGCACGGACTGCATGACTGAAAGTTGAAAACATGAAATTGTGATAACCAACAAAAGGTGGAACTATTTAGAAAGATAGAAGGTAATGATTTGAAGTTTGAAGCTGAAAATGCAAAAAGTGCTCAAGCATTCATCTACAGAGTAGACTTGAGTACATTTAAGTATGAATTTACAATCAAAAAATAAAAATTGTGATAATGAAAAGTTATTTTATTTTGAAAGAAATCAGCTAATTATGTCAAGTTTGGCTGCAACAAAGTCAGCATTACTGGCTCCATGAACTGCATGGTTAATAAGAAATGCTGGTCATTTTCTCTCCAGACACGTCAATGTGGACTATAAACTTCTCAGCTTGTCTTTCAAAATAGCGCAGAAATTAGCTATTACTGTCTTTGTTTTCCCTTCCAACTATTCTTGCCCTGCAGTCACTGAAATTTCAAGATCAATAACCTTTAATTTTGCCTCACAGTCACAGATTTTTATTCCAGTAGCATCAGGGGCATATGGTCAGCCCATTTTTCCATTTGAGCCAAATATATACAGTGTGAGACATGTAAATCTTATTGATAAGCCATACCAGCCTTGATCTGGGTTTTTTTGAAAGTTTCACAAGAATAAGGCTAGTAAGACTCATTTGAATGTATGGAGTCAAAATATCCCATTTATGAATGCGGTCCATATTCAAATTTTTTATTGTTCAAAATGGCTTGACTGGTTTTCTCTATGCATGGCCATTAACAATCTAAAGCTTTATACAGTTTAGGCTAATACAGAAATTTCTGTTAAGCCTGTACTTAATGGATTAAAGGCCCACTATACCCTTGAGGGTTGCAGGTTCAATCAAACCAGGAGGTGACTGTGTTATGACTGTGTATGTCAGTGGAGAGCAAGTTTAACAGTTTATTATTTGTCCATCATTTGTACAAATATGTTTTTGAAGTAAATAATTGTGATAAGGTCAGATTTAAAGCCTTTGGATCTACTAGAAAATCAGACTTCCTCCTATGATAATTGATATTATATATAAATAAAAAGATAATTAGTCGTGAAAGTTAAGGTGCTTGTAAACAACTCTCATTGGCCAGCCTGACACAGCTCCTGGACGCACCTAGACATATCTTATGGACACACCTTCTGACCCTGTGAGGCAGTGGTTGAGTTGTGCAAACAGCAGAGAGAGAAGTCATTCAGCTTAGGAACAGACTGCTTCTAATGTGGAACAAAGGTTGTGAGGATTTGTGCAGACAGACAGGATATTAGGGCAGACAATGTACAAGCCCGGCAGATTTACATGTGCACGACCTATCTGCAGCAGATCACCAAAGCAGGCACCCAGTTCACACTATAGGGTGGTGTCAGTGAACTTCAGATTTGGGAAACAAATAAAACAAGTGCCCAAGACATATGACAATCCTGAAACTAACAAGCAAAAACTACAAGGGTGGGGAGCAAAAGAGAAAAAACAGGACCATTCCTTCCAGCTGTTAAATACCTGTTCAGTAATTAATAGATTATAAATAGAACAGCTTCTTGCTACGTATGTACGTGTGACTTGTGTTGTGTACGGGGGGGGGGTACTTCGGGAGTCTTCCGGTTTTATCCTCATTTCCATGTTGCGTCAGAGCGCGAGTGTCGACTTTCCCCTAATGAGGTTTTGGGAGACTTTTAGTATGTTGTTATGAACACCTATCTTGGTTATATTCCAAAGAGAAACCTTCTGTTGCAATTACTTTTATGTTAAACCACAAATTTACTCGACTAAAAACTTTTCACGTTTACTACTACTAGACCACCCAAATTAACACTTTTAGACAGGTGGCTTGCTTTTAGCACGAAATTCCCACGGGGTTTTGTTTTACGACATTTGCTCCCAGACTATATTCTTTTAGCTACGTAGTCGTAGATTCTCGATAACGGACAGGAGTGGAGTTTTTTGTTGCGACAGCTTTATCAAGTCATAACGCCGTGAGCAACAGGCTATATTAAACACATGACACTCATCGTAATTTCTTTCAATTCTTCAGATATTCAAAAATATGAAAGAACAATTCGAATTTATTCAATATATGCTATTAAAACTTGTAATTTGTCTCACCTCTAGACTGATCGCCACCGCAATTAAGTGTCATAACTTCAAGCTCTTGACTTAATTCTTCAACCTTTGCTGTTCGCGTATTCAGTTGCACTTAGTTATAAAAATCTCAGTAACACGTCTGTTTCTATATTTGCCTCAAGCAGTTTTGAGTTCAATATGATTCGATATATTCTCAACATGTTCATTCAGTTTCTCAATGCGACTAACACCCTTTTACCAAACCCGACTTTGTGCTGATAGTGCAATCTCTGATCACGTGACTTCAAAACAGACCAAGTCACGCAGGCGCATTAAAATGTGACGACAAAAACAAACAACACCGCTTACCGGCCGGAGTAATAATGAATTGTGCAGGACTTTCTTCATTTTCCCAATGAACTGAGCGAAAAACCTTCTGCCCTAACAGACTTGCGAACCGCCAAATATGACATCAATGACTTAACTCTGGACAAACAAAACTTCGTACATAAAGCCAACTCTAGGCAAAACACACCCAAAAAATACAATAGTGGTAGAACTACAAAAAAAGCATTTGGCTCTCTGTATACAATGCAGTTAGTTTGAGAGCGGCATAGGTTGAGTCATTGACGTCATATCTGTTGTCTGTGGTCAACCCAGAATGATTTGCTCTCGATTAATGGTAGACAAAAGGCACTAGGTTTGAGCCTGGAAAAAAAACACACGTTTTTGATCTCGAATGCTTTGGGTAACATGTTAAACTTTTATATCTACTTCAGGAGTCTGAAAAAAACAAAAAAAACAAAAACAAAAAAAGGATCTTTGATTTCCACACTAGTAGCAGTTTAGACTACTGTGTGTTTTTTGTTTTGCTTTTAGCTGGCAATTGTACCCTAATATATCAAAGTTTAATAGTTATTGTAGGTATTAAAAAATCCTTTGATTAGATACTTGCTCTGTTTCTCCATTTAAATTAATATTGTCTCTAAAACTATTTTTGAAGATTCAGGTTATCTATATACCTTATCATAGGTAAATCCGTTGCCTGAGGAGGGAATTCCACGCTAAATTTCGAAGAAAAACCGATATCGCTCGAGTCTGTTTGCCATCAAGGTTTCTGTCTCTGGCTATTTCAAAACAATTTTTAATAAGCCCCCTCTGTAGAAAGGCCCCTGTCCGGAAGGTCTAAAATCTAACCCCCCCCCTAAAAAAAGGTCTTGTTAGTACGATTACGGTATGCTAACATGATTCCGAAAAAGGTTCTTTTTATAACGCAACCGGAAACCCCAGAAAATGCAAATAATAACTATCATACTTATTTATCGGTTCTGTTTCCCGATGTAGAGTGTACACTTTCTAAGCGAGAGCAAAAAATAGTTTCTCCTTAAAAACATTTGATTGTTTGCATTCTTTTTTTCAGTTAAGAGTGTAGAAGATTTGCACGAAATAGTCCGAGAAAGATTGCTAAGTCAACCAGGTTTGAGTGACGAAAGAGAAAGGAGACGGGAACAAGTTTGTTGAGCACCAAGTTCAGACTTCTCATTTATCATCTGAGCCTCTCAAGAATCTTTATATACTTTATTCCAATTTTTGCTACTCGTCGAAGTACTTACAGCAATGTTAAAAACAACCACATAACACTCGCCATTAAGATGAATGTTTTCTTGTGAAAAGATTTTTGAAGATATTTCTAATTATATATATATATAAATGTGTTTTTTTAAAAGTTGTACGTTTCTAATAAAGTTTGTGGCTTTTTATCACAACTGAACTCAACGTCTTGAGTTAAAAAAGTTCAAAATAATTGTCAATGTACAAATGTCTCTTTTCATTGAATGATACTAAAAACTTGCAAAAAATAATTAAATATGAGCTGCACAAACCTAATTGTTTACTTTAAGTATATCCATAGAGATTTCGATGGATTAATGCACAATGCGTGATATTATAACTAACCGAGGGCTTGCTTTAAATAATTCTTGCACTGGTAGTAGTGCCGCTTAATTCAACCAGGCTACTGACCCTTTTCACTCGGGGTAAAAGCGGAATATTGAAAATCGCGGTCGAAAACTTTCGAATATTGAATACTTGCCTGAAAATTATACTGCGTAATAAGGAATATCAAAAAGAACGTTTTAAAGAAAAAAGAATATTATAAAAAATGTTAGTAGGGAGTGGGAATATTTAATTCGGGAGAGAAGAGTAATACAGTATATACCAGCTCGGCTGCGCGATATTTGATTGGTTTAGAAACTGTAGCTATGAGACAACATTTACCTCTGAAATAGTATATAATGACACCCAAACAAAAATGGGGGACGGAAGTAGTCGCTTCGCGACAGTTTCGGATCACGGTATTGAAAAAGTTTGCTTTAAAAACACGGGATATTTTAAACAGCTTAAATAAATTCTGTTTTATGCCATTTACGACATTTTGTAGCTGACAAACTATCAAAGATGTTGTGTGTTAGGCTGCTCACAGTGCGAGTCTCGTCACACTCAGTGATTCAAGTGATAAAAGTATTTGTTTTTCTTAAAAATCTTTTAAATTCTTGATAGAAAGTTTGTTACCTCGCTGGTGTATACTAAAACACTTATTCTTCTTCAATTTCGTTGGATAGTGGCTTAATGAATATCAACCTCGCGCCTTCAGCGCTCAGTAGATATGCTGCTACTATCCACCTCAATTGAAGTAGAGTAAATGTTAAATTTTAGAGTGAAATGTAATCCGCTTTTACCCCCGACTTTCATAAATGGTGGTCTGGATTTCGATAATCTTTTGTCTGCATTTCGGCCTGGTTAGCCTCGCTTTCATGGAAACATATTCTTATGAAAACTCAAGAGCGAGGCTAACCAGGTAGTTAATATTGAATGCAGACAATAGAAAATGGTCAAGGAAGAGTGCAATGTTTGAAAATGAGAGGGTTAAACAACAAAACTGAGCAAGAAATGAAGACCTTCATAAAAGAGCACTGAACTATTCTCTTCCAGCAAAGACCTTGGAATGTTTAGACTGCCGAATGTCGCACAGTCTTGTTTTAGGTTTTTCTGTGTCAGGTAAGGAAAATGTAAGAAAAACAAAAAAGAAGGCTTAAAAAGCTTGATAGACATTGACCTCCTACATTCTGCAGCGCCTTCCCATGAAGGAACCTGGATACGAAATTGCCTAACGTCTTTTTTGCGCATACTCTCTTCTACCGACGAGCAACCTCATTCCTAGTTCCCCGCGGGCTTTTTCACAACATAAGGAAAAACCCTGGGAACAATGAATCGACGAAAGAAAACTCAGAGAAAACAAAAGGTGTCTCAATAACTGCGATGTTCTTTAAGCCAAACGTAGCTTTGTTTAAAGTACACATGAAGTGAAAAGTTAAATCACTTAATTCAGTATATAGCCTTTGCTTTACGAGGAATAGCGGTGAAAATATTTTGTCAAAACCTTTCACGGTTCTTGATATATTAACATTTAAAGTTTTCAAGTTCAATGGAACCCCTCGTGACATTTTCAGCCGAAAACTATCTTAAGAACCAAAGAAGACCTTGACAACATTTTTCACCGCTATTCCTCCTTAAACCAGTTTTCATTTATTGAACTAATAAAATTTTTCATTTCATATGCACTTTAAAGGTCTTTAAGCAATTTTGCACAGTGGTTAGGCTTACGTTCGAAAATCAGAGGACCCTCTCCTGCAAGTGTTCCACTAGACACTCAGGTGCCTTGTTGTGAGCTGTTTGTTACTTGTCTCG
>JAOBAT010122186.1:0-25109 GCA_026413305.1 Hydrozoanthus tunicans
ATTAGAAAGGGAGGGGAGGCTCATTCAAAAACTATCATAACCAAAGGCAGAAACACAACATGAAGTGCGGTAACACCAAACACACAACTAGTAACTTTGTAATCATCAGGCGTAATTTTCAAAAGCTTAAAAGAAATAACCGTCGACGAAATGTATTTTTAATACCGGACGCCTCTTTAGCTTCATCGCCTTAATACGTTGAGAGGGGGGGAGTATAATTTAAAATTTGAAGCTCTAGACGGGGGCTTATCTTGCTTTTACCTCCGTAAAAATACCGTTTTATAAAATTAACGTTGGTTTTTTGTTGAAAAGCCTTTACAACAATAAGTTACCTACTTTGACCCAATGAGCACCTCAACCATACAAATGGAGGGAGGGGGGCATCTTAACTTGTCAAGGTGGCCAAAAATGAAATATGAAGTGATTCCCTGTTTGTCAAACACACTGATGCTGATTCTGCAAATCTTTTTAATAGCTTCATTTTACAAACTTAAGTATCATTTTCTTAAAAAAAAAGGAATTATCTCAACCATTCTAATGACAAATTAGTATGTAGTTTTACATCTTAACTCTTTCAGTTCCAGCCAGTTTATGAGCATTTAACTTCTCCATACAAATTATGTAAGTAATGGAAAGTAGGAACTGGTAAATTGAAGATTAAAAGTGAAATTCTCCTTAACTGTTAACATAAATAGTATGAGTCCAAGTTGGGAGATTTACCAGTTTTCAAAAGTTGCCAGCAGGCAGCAAAATTTCCTTCAACTTTGGGCAATCTTGCCTTCTACTTTAACCAACAAAATAAGACTTGAAGTTGAAATTACAAGTATGTATTTACATGGTATTTCTGCCTACATCAAATATTTTACCACCTATCTTCACAACTTATTGAAACCCCTGCCTAGTTGGGAGGTTTTACCAACTACATTTGTCATGGCTGGGACTGATAGGATTAATTACCAATTAAACAAGCTGTGAATAACAAATAACACAGAACATAGACACAATTAACTCACAAATATTAAATTTTTTCTTTTGCCATTCTTTTAAATTTGTAACCTGTATCTAGAAGAAAAAGTGCAAGTTCCTTTGAAGATTTATAGTACTGTAGCTGTAACCAGTTTTCACTGGTAAGTTAAAGTTTTTACAAAATGTTATTTCATTAACTGTTGAGGTATCAAAAACTTGGATGATGGTCAGTGTAGACAAAACCTATATGCTACTACAAGATGGCCAAATTATCTTTAAAACAAATTCACTTAAATAAATGAGACTGGCTAAGTGGCTTCTTTGTCCAGGTGCCCCTCTTGAACTTAATAATACTTTGAAAAAAATAGTTTGGACCCTTCAAAACTTTCAAGTTAGTGTACAGCAATAAGTTGTATCAATATCTTAGATAACTTTGATTTTCTAACATTGTGTATTGATATAAATAGTTATTTATACAGCAACATAATCTCTCCGGCTTGTGTCCATGACTAGCACTAGCGTCACACCAGAGGATAACTTGCTTTGGTGGCTACCCCGCACAAGTTGTTCTTTCTGGAAATCTTGATATATCCATTATCTCCCCAAACTGTATCCCAGCTGTCAAATGAAATACCAAGAAATTATTACAATGTTCTACAACTAAATCTTTAAAAAACAAACTGTCGGTTAAGCAGTAACATGTAGTTTTATTCATATATCGAGGGCCACTTATGACACAACAATTCCCTTTTGCTTTCTTTTTCTCCTTGTATACCATGTTGCTTGGTTGAGCCATTGGAACTTTTTATTATATCTCAATCGACCATCATTTTAGATAATTGTGCATTATGGGACCACTTGTTGTCATTAAATTTGAACTTTGGGTGGCAAAAACACTTTTTTGTCTCTCTGTAACATCATTTGGTTTTGGCCAAAATTCTTTTCAAAAAGGAGACATGAATTAGTAGTTAACAAGCCTCAAACCTTTTCCCCAAAAAACACTTCATAGAATAATCTATACATACATGCCTATCTAAGTGAAGCAATTGACTCAAGTTTTAAGCAAATGAAAGAAGAAAATCAGTCTTGTGTGACTCCAATTAAACGATTTTAAAACTATTTGTTTTAATCAAACAATCTATTAGCCTAGTTGGTCAATACATGACTTTTAGAGCTGTACAAATGTACCAAAGTCTATCAATGAAACAAAACTAACCTGTTCTTAACTAGCCAATAATCTTGTCCATTCTCACTACCATAGCCAACTGCAAGTACACCATGATCAAGTTGGGTGGAACTGCAAGCTGGATCATCATATACACCTTTATGATAAAAATGGAATGTGCTATGGCTTGCATCAATTGCAACAGATATAGGACCCACAGTTGCTAATGCGGCTTTAAGGGCTTCTTCATTCTCACTTGGTATATCAACAAAACCAGAGTCAGTGGCACCGATGTTTGAAGCATTAAAATGGCATTTGCCGACCTGGAAAAATAAAAATAAAGTTAATTTTTTAACTTCCTATTATTAACACAAGCCACGGGTACTAATTGTGCATGATGAACCATTCAACATTAATTTTTCTTTAATTGAGATATACTTTCAGCTAATAATTGATTTGAACCAATAATCTGTACACAGCACTGACATGGTCTAGCTACTGACTATGAAGTCTCATGGAGAGCAGATTGGGAAATTAATATCAACCTTGAGGGTTTTTTTCAGTTGTATATCATGCTTTAGTAATACTGTTGTTTAAGATCTTGGTTGTCAATGCATATGTTCATATAATTCTGGCCAACAGGAGCCATATCACCTTGACAGTCTATAAAGTTACTTTTCAAAAGATATTTTAAGTTAATTTAAAACTTGAAAGAAAAAGAAAGAATGAAATAAAACCATCTGCAAGTAATAAAAACAAAAATAAATTTTCAAAAAAAACATCGAACTGTTAATCTCCCTGATAAGCATGATGCCCCAAGTTTGATCCCTGGCAGGTCAAGGATTGAACATTTAGGGGGCCTTCTTTTGCCGCACCATCCCTTGGTAAGGGACATTAAGCACCCCAGCCTATCATTTATCTTTATTCAACAAGGGTAGGTGTATTGGTGACAAAAAGTATAGATACTGGAAAAACAGTTTTATTCTAAAACATTATCACCAGTCATAAGCTTTACAGTAGAAAAGCAGTAAAAAATGAAATACAACTTGGCATACCTCAGCTTGATAGGGGTAGCTTGCCTCTGTGTCCAAGCCTTTATTGGCTTTAATATACCTAAATGCATTGTCCATCAGTCCACCATGACAACCATTATTGCCATACGAGAAGGAACAATCTACTAGATTCTGTTCACTGAGTGATACCAGCTTGCCGGTTTTCTTGAAGTGCTGGCCTTCTAAAGCACCAGTCTGCAAAAAAAAGAAAATAATTTGCGATTCAAACAAAGTAAAAAGAACATAGATAAAGATTGGGGCAAAGTACTTTGCATAAGTGATGATTAGCTGATAAAAATAATATAGAATTTCTTAAATATTTTTTCATCATTTAGCCTCCTGAAACAAAACCTTGCCTATTGTTTCTTTCAAGTTTTTGAAGACAACTTACCGCACTGAATGACCAACAAGAGCCACACTGCTTTTGATTCTTCACTGGTGTAACATAACCTTTCTTTCTCCAGTCCACACTTGTTGGTAATTTCAGGTTAGAAGGGGTCAGAAATGCTGAAGCTTTGGCAGGCTCTGACAGTGTTGATTGTAAGTTTTTGCTCTTAAAATCCTTAAATCCATTGAGTGTCATTTTGATTTCTTCTTCAGTCTACAAAACATAAATATTATAAGCAAAGTTAGTCAAGTAAATCATATAAGACAAATTTAAGGGTAAAACTATCAGCAGCACATCTGATTATCATCACAAGCTCTGTTGACATCAAGCAGGCGAGTATATCTAGCATTCATATTATTTACTGATAAAATAAATTATTTTTTATTCATTAGTATATGTGAAATTGGCATTGGAACTTAAGACACATTTCAATATTGTTCACTGAAAGCAAATTTCTGACTATCTTATACATATTTTAAGGTTCCAAGCTTTTTAACATTCATACATATTGCTATTCAAAAATTATCCAGTTTCATATATATGAAACACTTAATTTCTCATAATGCATAACTTTGAGTATCTACTTCACAATTTGCTTCTCAGAACAATTGATTTAAATTTTTGAAAATCATAAAACGAACTTAATAAAACAAAGTTTTTTTACCAAATCTCCTAGATGATTCATTGCCAGTTTGTAAGCGTGTCCCATTTCATTGTGTCTATTAATCTTCTTTAGGTTGTCTTGCCACACAAAATTTCGTATTCTTTCTTCTTTGTCGTCTTTATAAACCTTTCCATGTTGGGACTTCCACGCTTTCCAGCTTGGGTCACTGAGAGCCTCTTGCAGAGGGTGACAGAAACTTATAGCGACCAGAGAGAGTAGTAAGAATGCGGTCTTCATTTTACACTGTTAAAAAATAAAAAAAGACAAGAACATGAAAATATGAATCGCCAATGCACATGAATATAGAAGTAGCTGTTGAAATATATGGAGTCAAATAGTATTTAATCTTACAAGCATTCTAGTTGCAAAATGATAGTTTGAAAACAGGTCCTTTTAAGTTTGCGAAAAACATAAACAATACAATACGTTACCTTCCACGTGACACAGTATATATACAATCAATCACCGGCAAAACCTCGTGATCTACCTCGTGATTTTGTTTCCACTTTTAATGAGGGACAAATGCTATTTTCTTTGAATTTCTCTTATTTGCCATCAGTTTTCAAAGCCTAAGAGGAAATCTTAAACAAAACTAAAACCCGAAGTACCGACTCGTTTGCCATATACCTACCATCGAAACACAAGTTTCTCAGGCAATCAAAAAAAGTCTGGATCGGTTAGTGTCTGAAAACACAAACCAGTGCTACAGACGAGTACTTCAAATAATATTTTTACTCTTTTTTGTCGATAGGCGTAAACTTGATATCGAACTTCAAAAACAGAAAATCATTTATGCTAATTTTCGGTGTTTTAAAGTGCATACACGACGATGTTTTGAAAACTGAAAACATCAATAATAACCATCGAGTTTGTGCAAAGCTATGACAACGCTCACCGGTTTTTTAAATTTTCAGTTTCATAAAATCTTCAAACAGTTAGGCTTGAAATTATTGTGTATGGGATTTGAAATTTTACATTATTCTTGAATTTTCCTTTAAACAGGAACATCGTATTTTTTGAGATATGACTGTGGAGCCCATAATTTGCCCCAGGCTTGGAACTTTTCGTCTAGCTCTAGATATGATTCGGGAAGAACCCTAAAATTTTTAGAGAATAAATGGATAGTTGTAAGTCCGTGCAAGGATAAGAAGACCACAAAATGTTTGCATACCTCCCAAATCGTTAACTTGAAGAATAAAACTTTACGTTCAGTGTGTTTAAAAAGCTTCCTCAGTTACGGAGAACACGCGCCAACATTTGCCGGTATAATTTTTGACAGCATAAATAGTGGAACCAAACAATACCACGCTGAGCGTTGATTGGCCAATAGTCTGGTGAGAACGTCATCTGATTGGCTAATCATAATAGATTATTGCTAGTTACGTCAGCTTGTTGTCTGCTTCGGAGTCACGGTGAAGTCACGAGACTTTTCTCGAACCCAGTGTCAACTCGGTTTGCTTCACAGGAGGCCCTACAAACTGGTCGAAAGTGTTTTCAGAAAAAAATGTCTTGGTTTTTACGGTTTTAGAAGCTTTTAGAAATAATACATAGTATTAGTAGTAGAATTAGTTAGTTTAGACTTGTAATTTAAAATTTGAGATTCCGTTTCTTGCTTGAATAGCCAAAAGTCAAGAACAAACGACTTCAGATCCAGTTAAAAAAGTCTTGATGGTAAATGTATAGCAGTAATGTATTTTGTATTCAGCAGTACTTATTTTTTTAATTTCTGTACTGCTTGAGCAGAGATCTCTGATTTTCTCACTGTCTGTCACTGTCTGACGCGAGGAAAAAGAGACTTTGTTTTTTTGAGGCTCGCTGCGCGTGCATGATTGGGCTACACGTGCTTGTCCACGCAGGAAGCTATATTTCCGCTTATACGAAGGCGCATTGCAATTGCAAACACTTCCGAAGAGCGTTGGATCAAAAGAAGACGCTCAAGATTCGGCAGAAAACAGAAAGAATAATTGGTCAAAAGTTACAGTTTTTTTTATAGATTTCAAGGTAAGTAAAACTGAAGTCATTAGGTACCGAAATAACTTGTTCTTGTTGAATAGTAACAGTTTCAAGAATTTTTTTAACGCAACCTTTTGTGTTGACGTTTGCCTTTCATGTGGCAGTCACGAGTTTCAACCTTTCACAAGCTTTTATTAAATTTGTCTGGGTGCGTGCAATTCGACACGTTTTGGGATTTTGTTTTTAAAAATAGAAATCCTGAAATATTGAAGCGGGAAGAAGGCATTCTTAGAGCTTGCTGTGTTAGCCCATAGGGCGATAACAGATTTTGTTCACCTTAACTGACTTCATTACCCGTCCTAATGTGTATTTTACTCTCAGTTAGTTTTAGGTTTAACATTTTATATTTTGGATATACAAAGAAAAGTTGAGGATTCGGAGCCGTTTTGAAACCATTGATCCAAGAGTTATAAGACCAGGGAGGAATAATGATAGAACTTTTTAATTTCGTTTATGTAATTTTTTTCAGTTTTTTTGTTAATACAATAAATCATTATTTGTTTTTTTGTGCTGCGTCATCGCGGTTCGCAAATTTTTGAGTACGTTCTTATGCGTCATAGCAATCCCGTGGTTTGATCACGTTAAACCTCAAAAATTCAAAGTTGTAAGGCATCGTTTGAAAAAACCTGACAATGCATGTGGTAACTCCTTGCTTCAAATTGTTGATTTAGTTGTTTGGTAGGTTGTACTGAACTTCCATTGTTCCACATTAATAAAAGTATATGATTAACTACTCAAACGTTATTAGATCTTTATGGAACAAAAAGTGAAATGAAAATTAGGGTACTTAGGTCGTATGTAATGTTGATTCAATTGAAATTCAAAAATTCGGTTAAGTTAATTTTTTTCTTTGTGAACCAAAATAATCACACTTAGTATAATTTGAAATTAAACTAGAAATTTATTGCCTTAAGTACAGTGAAATCTTGGTTATATCTACCCCATTTAGAAACCCCCCTTTTAGTATAAGCCCATCATTTTATAGTGAATTCATTCTTATCTCTGAAAATTAGTAAAAGTGATTGTTCGAAGAAATGTTCAAAACATAAGCTATTTGTTATTTAAATTTGGGCTTTCAGTCAGATTCTTGGATAATTTTTCTATTGACAATGCTAACTAGTTCCTTTCTGTGTGATTGACTCATAGCAAAACCCCTGCAAAGCTACATTATAATAATTGAAAGAGAAATTGTATTTTCATTCTCCTTGCTAACTTGTACAAATGAAATTTATTTGTTTCTTCTTTTAAAAAATTGAGCACATGCTACTTTCAATAATACAATAGGTAGAGTTTGATTTAATTTAAACAGAACTTTTGGATCTTTGAAAGTTATTTTCTTTCTCCTCTAAAGAGTATTAGATAAAATGACAGTATAACTGTTTGTAGGAAGGCTGTATTGAACATTGTACAACATGGCTGTAACAAAGCAAATAAATTTAGTATAAGAAATCCAATGTTACAAACCTCAAAAAAGCGAAATTGTCTTGACGCCGTAAAGAGGTACTTGAAGTGAGTGCAGAATATAAGAAATGCCATAAAATTTGAACTTTCTTTCTTCTTTGACGGCTTTTTATCAAGTTTTCCTAATCCAATAGTGAAAACTTAAAGCTAAAATACAAATGAGTCCTGGAGCTACTGTAGGGCATTAAAACTACTAAAAGTTCTCAAAAGTTCTAATTACAAATTTCCGAGTTTTCACTGGTCTATAGCATTAGGGAATTCACCATTTTATATCTGACGACTTGTTAGCAAGGTCGTCACTCTTGTGCTATCAACCACTAGTTATATTAAATACAGCTTAACTTTATCTGCTTACTTTATCCATTTTTGCCTTCTTTTTAAATAAACTGCTGTAGGAAGCACACCAATTTTATTAATCTCAGATATCTTCCTAGATAGAACTGGGCTCACCAAGCTCTTCTACATTAAAAAGGAACTGTTTGGTGTTACCCTTCTTCTTAAGTTTCTGTGCTTCTGCTTCCCATTGCAACTTTCTTGTGGAAAGTTGAACTTATCTGCTTCTTTTCAGGGGAGTCAGGATGGCCAAGTGGTTAGGGCTCATGCCTCCCACCTATGTGGACCCAGGATTGAATCCTGGGTTTGCATGTGGGCTGACTCCGAGGGTTTTTCTTCGGGCTCTCCGGTTTTCCTCCCTCCACAAAATTGACTTTCACACCGAGATCTGTGCCGTTGAGCGATTAAACAAAAGTCACTGGCTTGGGAGAATGGGTAACCACTCCCAGCCTAGTGACGATTTTACTTATTTTATTTTATCTTTGGACCTTGTATCCAGACTCCAAATACTTTTTGAAGGAAAACAAGAATGATAAGGAGCAGTATTTCTTTCTTCAATTTCTGGGGAATCCAAACCAGAATTGTCTCCCATCTTGGTAAATTAACCACCAGTGTTGCTTGTACCCTGTGTAGCGATAAGTGGATGAACATGCAAAGTAATGCACCACTTATATAACAAACAAAGACTAATGAAACAAACATAAAAACGTGTGAAACAGTCCTGCCGATCCCTAAGAAAATCTATTCGTGTTCAGTTTGCCAAATTTTTCAGTTTGCCAAATTTTTCCCTAATAAAAGTTATCACTGCAGACAAGGACCTTTGGTGAAATATTTTGTAGCAGTGCTGTTTATTTGGCAGGTTTTGAGATCTACTGCTGAAAACTTTGATGCCTTTGTTAACAAAACAGTGTTTCTTTGACATACCTGCTCTAAAAATCCTTGCTTCCACTTTTGTTAAAAGAGATACCAAATTTGCCCAAAAGTTGTCCATTATTCAGGGTTTAAAATAGCAGCTGGCTTTTGCTGGCAAATTTGCAATCTTATTCTGGCAAGTTTTATTTTAAACTGCAATTTAAGTTGAAAGGATTCTAAAAGGGGGAATCAGAAAATGGATAGCAGCTTGTTGGGTCAAGGGTAAATCAAGTTTCTTTATCTCAAAATGACTGAGATTTAGAGATGAGATACATTGTTTTTATATTTTCTTGAGCTGCAATGTTATATACAGTCTATTCCTGCCATAAACAGCAAGAAAAAATTTTGGCCTACATTGAACAGGCTACAAAATAAGGCATAAATTATCCTCTGAACATTATTTTGAACCCCGTTATTTGATAACTAAGAGAAATTCAAATGCTAATAAAGTCTATTTTGTAAGGGGGCTTTAGAACAATTTTTTTGATACAAAGATAAAGCCCACCGCACACTTGTGCGATAGCATACAATTTTCGTCGCATGCAACTGAAATTGTTGTCGCACATTCACCGCACACATTTGTGAGAAGATGCAATAACCTCCGACAAACTGTGTTTACTTTTAAGAAAATCAAACATGTTTGGTACATGCGATCATTATTGCATGTGATAGAAATTGCATCGCAGGCCTCTGCACACTTGTGTGATGTGCTGCAATTTTGATTGCATGTGACGAAAATTGCATGCTATCGCACAAGTATGTGGTGGGCTTAAAGGAAATTCAACAAAGTTCTAATGACAGAGATAGTTTATTGTAGAAAACATTAATTTTGAAGTGCTTTAATTATTGAGACCTCATTTAGAATTATATAATAATTGGCCACTAAAGCTTTTATCTTATCACATGTTTTCTTATCTACAGCATGGGTAAAATTGGCACTGCTATAGTCTCTTTTGCTGTATTGCAAGTTCTTGCTGCCTCATCAACCATACATGACCCGAAATGGCATGCTTGGAAAAAAGTTCATAGCAAAAGCTATGAGAGTGTTGGTGAAGAGCATCTACGATATACAATATGGGTTGAAAACCTGAAGATGATTGCAAGTCATAATGAAGAAAATCACAGCTACAAACTAGCTATGAACCACCTGGGAGACTACGTAAGAAAACAGACTTAACCTTTATCAAAAATAGAAATGTCTCTTAAAAAAAGTAAATTACATAAATATAGCTTATGGTTTAACTAAGTCTTAATTATTTCAAACAAGTCAGTGTGACTTGAAAAAATATGGATTTTGATTCTTTGGGAATAAATCTGAACTTTGATAAGTTATCATATAACAACAACAAACCTTTTTCATAAAAGGGGGATCTTAAAATAGTTTTTAAATTGTGCCATTCAGGCCTAAAATCTTGGTTAAAACAAATTTTTATAGCATTTTCATGGACACTCTTCTTCCTCAGTTATGTATAAACATTGATTTTTTGGAGACACTCCTTTCTCATTGCACAACTGAGGAAGGAGAGAGTCTCTGAAGATGGTTAAAAAAATGTTTTTTAACCAAGACTAGGCCTGAATGGCACAAACTAAAAACTATTATGATATCTTTTATAGGCTACAACAAAACTTTCTAAAGAACAGTTAGAACATTTACAAGACCATTCGGCATTGATTTTGATTTTATGTTATTTTTATGCAGACTAACAAGGAAGTAATAGCAATGCTGAATGGGTTCAATTCTGTGAAGTCCAAAGAACACAAGTCTGAAGGCTCAGCATACCTGGCAGCAAGTAATGTTGTGTTGCCAGGTGAAGTTGATTGGAGAAAGGAAGGGTTGGTCACCCCTGTCAAAAACCAGAAGCAGTGTGGATCTTGCTGGGCATTTAGTACAGTGAGTAATTTAGAAATAAAAGGCTCTAGTGCAAAAACAATGTAAGTACCTTTTGATTAAGCTGTCGACTCTTCTTCCTATCTTGAGTCAACTGGTCAATTTGGAGTCGTCAATAATTATCCCCTGTTTCTGTAGTGATAAGCGGCCTTTTACTCCCCCTTGACAGGATACTAATCTATCACAGGTTATAGTTAGTCCCAAGCAGAAGCTGGTGTATATTTATGTAGCTGAGTTAACTGAAGCAATTTGGGGTAAAGTTTTTTGCTCAACAAAACAACTTTCCTTAGAATATCCCTATTAACTCATCATAAGGGAGCGGATATTAACCCTTTCCTCCCTAATAAAAGCATTTGTGTCAACATCTAAATTCTGATCAGTGTTGAGAATGTGAAATTTGATCATCCACCAAAAACTCTGAAAAGAGGAGTTCTCAAATTTCTCAATAGAAAAAAAAAATATAACCCTGAGTTTTTGAAGTTCTGAAGGTGTAGGAACCCTGATTATATGTTTCCAGTCAGAGCTGCTAGTAAACTGATCATTATAAAGTGCCTTTGAGCATTCATGAATATGGAAAAGTCACCTTAAAAAGCAGCACTATATTTTTATTTAATGACTTAATGTGCTTTTATAATTCAGACTGGTTCCTTGGAAGGACAACATGCTAAGAAAACAGGAAAGTTGGTATCACTAAGTGAACAGAACTTGGTGGATTGCTCAAGGAGTTTTGGAAACTTTGGCTGTGAGGGTGGATTGATGGATCATGCTTTTAAGTATATTAAGGCAAATGGAGGGATCGACACTGAATCATCCTATCCATACCTTGGGGTGGTGAGTTTGCAGTCATTGATTAGTTTAATTGCTAGCATGTAAAGGCTGTCATCTTTGGTAAAGGAGTCTTATCTCTAGAGGCTTTAATAAGTGCAGTTTTAAGTAATAAGAATCATTACATTAGCTGAATACTTTTTTCATGATCTTGAACTGTTTTTTTTTCATAGAAAGGAGGTGTGAGACTTCCCCTACCCCCAAGAAAAATCCGCTTCAGATCTATTTTAACTCCATGTAGACAGGCATGCATGCCATATTAGGTTATTTTATTCCATGCCTCAAAAAAACTACAGCCAATCAGGCAAAATCACTAAAAGATGTCATTTGTTTTGTGTTGGTCCCCTTTGTCTTTTTTTTATTTTTATTTTAGACAGTAGCTCTTTAAGATGGTCAAACATTTCAAGAGCAATTTTAAATACAGATCAGAAAAATTATTTGTATTTAAATCTTGTTGCTGCTGTAAAATTTATTTGTCTGGAAACTCAAACTTAGTGTCTAAGAAATAAAGTGGATCAATTTATTATGTATTCCACAATATAAAGTTTGAAGTATTGATCAAGACATATACATTATTTTGTTTCAACTCATGTCATGTGAATGGTTTACATTTTATAAGTAATATTTGTAACTGTACTATTGAAAATTTTGTACTACCTTCAAGGAAGAAATTTGACCATGTGACTGTTTGGTAAAGATATCTCAGAAAGATTATTGTCATGGTTATTGAGGCTCCTTTTCTTTTTAGGATGGCAAATGTCACTACAACTCCTCTGACATTGGAGCAAAAGACACTGGTTATGTTGACATTCCTCATGGTGATGAATCTGCATTGAAATCTGCATCTGCAACTATTGGACCAATCTCAGTGGCTATTGATGCAGGCCATTCATCCTTTCAGTTTTACAAGAGTGGAGTGTATGATGAACCTAGCTGCAGCACCACTGCTTTGGATCATGGCGTTCTTGTGGTTGGGTACGGTACTTCTGACAAGGGTGGAGACTACTGGCTTGTCAAAAACAGGTACTGCTCTTACCGTTGATTTCCTCTGAGAAAGAAACTGTATTGCAAGGAGTAATGTTTAAGTACACTTAGGATAGCAATCAAGAGTGTTTTACAGTACAGTACTATCCTGGGGGGAGGGGGGTGCTCCCAATATTGGGGTGGTAAGTGTGGCCGTCATATTTTTTAGGGGTTAAAATTGTTGGTCCGGTATATTTTAGGGGTTGTTAAAAGAAATTCTGTGGTAAACCAAGAGTCTGGTATTTTTTAGGGTTAGAAAACCCCAAGCTGTTGGACTGCTTGCAGTCCCGCGTTTTAGCAAACGTGCATACTGATAAGATGTTAAAAAAAAAGTCCTTCAACGAACATTCTAATGCGCATGCGTCTTTATTCGCTGCATATCACGAGGAACTTTGTGCCGGTTCACTGACTGTCAAGGGAAAATTGGTCTTTTTTAGGGTAATTTTAAAACTGAGAGGTATTTTTTAGGGGGGAAATTTTTATCTCTTGGTATTTTTTAGGGTATTTTTGGGACTTTTCCAACGGTCATCTCTACCCTTTTGACCCCGTAATACCCCCCCCCATGGTACTATCATAGTTTATTGATGTATAACTGTGTGTAATTCCCTTTGACTACATACAAACTGTTTTCAGTTTCAACATACCGCTGACAAAGAATGAGATATTTTGCTTTTTTAAATGCTTTTTGTCAATATGGTTGAGTTTCATGTAAGAACCAAGAAAATCTAGCCATGTTTATCAATTTGCCAGCATAAAATGGAAGAAGAATCACAAGAAAACAGAAGAGAGCCTGAAAAATCAGAAGGGTGCTGGGAAAAAGCAAAAGGGTAGAGCACCCTTCTGTTTTGACCCTACAAGAACTCTGTTGTAAATCACCAATGATATACAGTGTACTGGTTTCTGTGTAAGGAAGTAAATATCTCCAAAGCAGAGCTCTGCTGCCCTTCCTCCATTTCTCTCTTAGTTTGCAATGCTTTGTAGGTGATCAGTATCATGGTTTATTTTTTGTGTTGGGTGGTTGGTGGCTGAAGGGGGGGGGGGGGAGTTAGTAAAGTTGTAAGTTGTTAGCTTTTGTATACAAGATTAACTAGACTCAGGTTTGTTTTTGACATTTCTTTGGCAGCTGGGGTGAAGCATGGGGGATGCAAGGCTATATCCACATGAGTCGCAACAAACAAAACCAGTGTGGAATTGCCACCCAAGCCAGTTATCCTCTTGTCTAGTGCTTACAGGATGGAAGTTGTACTTGCAGAGCTGTAATTTCTTAAAAAGCATGCATTTTTACGTGTCAAGCTCTTGTGCTGGGAATAATAACTGAAGGCTGTTTGGTTAAACAAACTGAGTAATCAAGATTTCTATAATCATTCTCTTTCACTGCTTTCAACTAATTCAGAAAGTACAAAATAGTTTTAAGTGGTCTCTAGTATTTTGTCTCTTACTCTTTTTGGTCAAAATTTTTACTGTTATAGTACTGAAACAAAAACAAAGAAAGAAACAAAATATTTAGGCTTTTGAAATGATACTGATCTAAACTAAAGACCCCTAACCCAATCCACATTTGACCCATTAATCCTTTTCGAACATCTACCCCCTCAGCAACCCCTCGTAACTTGTTTTTCTCCTTGGAAGACATGTTGTAATTACTGTACATGAATCAGAGTCAGTACTTCATTTATGTTTTGGTTGAAATCAATGTAACCTTTGTAAATTTCATTATTAATAGTTTTTAAAGTGACATTTTTTTTAACTTTATCTTTCTTTCAAATGTTGGAGTCTTGTTCATGAGACTTGATGCTTGCAACAGGAGTTAAAAGATACTCAAAGGCACAGCAGAAGTACTGCACATGCTTTATAAGAAAGTATGTTAACATTTTCTAAGAATTGTAAGTTAAACAAAATATGAGATTAATCATATATCATTGAAACTAGCCTTAATTATAAAATCGTGTGGTACTAAAGCCTGACAATAGCCAGTGACATGATAACCATAGTTTAAGCTGATGTTAGTTAACTTCTCCCAGAAAATTTTGTTTTTGTTTTATTTGGGTTTTTCAGTTAAAGAAGTCACAGCAAATGAAATTACAACTATACCACTTAGTAACATTTGTTGAAAGAGTACAAGTTGAAGTTGAAAAGGTTACATTGGTTTTATTTAAAGTCCTGTTATAATTTTTTTACATATTTTGATTTGATTCTTGTACTTAGAAGGGAGTTTTTAGAATAATTTAGTCAAATTGTTGACTATGATCATGTACAGCTTTTCTTAAAAATTTTAGCAAAGTGGGAAGATATTAGGTTTTTCATACTACGAAGGACTAAAATAAGGAAGAAGAGTAATAAAAGGATACAATTTTGAATCAGTTTTGTTTTATAGGGAGTAATTTTGGGGTAATTTTTCGAGTTTTAGAATTGATTTTAGATTGAAATGATGAATCAAAGTTTTACTAGTTGTAGTTGTTTAAAGATAGGCAGTTTTTTTTACAAGATGTAAACGCAACAAGTGCAAAATAAAGTAAGCTGAGAAATGAAGTTTCACCTGTTACATTGTCGCTCATGACTTTATGTAGTGTTAAAGTTAGATTTATTGAATGTCTCGGAGCTATGCCCTATAAGTCAGTCGACTCAGGCGGAATTGGGTGTATAGTTGAGTATAGCTGTTGCTCAATCACAGATTCCCAGGGGGATGACAGTTTTCAAAATGTCTATCAATTTTATTTCTAGGAGAAGAGGGAAGCAGAGTATAAATTGCCAAAGCCCTGTCACTGTTTTCTCTAGAGGAAAGATGGGGCAGGGGTGAATAACTATTGCAATAACTCTATCAGTGACAATGGTAGACAGTGGGAGAGCAGGGGATTGTCAATTTTGTTCTGGAATGTGGGGGAGACTGGAAGTGGAAGCTGGAATGAATTGCACTTGTCCTAACAACCTTTACCTTTTCCCAGGGGAAGGCTGCAGCAGAGATGTCAGAATAATTCAGGTCCATAGGGAGATGGGAGGGGGTGCAATGGGCAAGGGCAAAGGTCCATTTTTCTGTTGGCCAATTATTTGAAAAAGCAACATTTTTACCTTAGTTTTTCTAAATCGACTTAGTTCATAAGTTGGAATAACATCAATGTTTTTAAGGCCGGTTTTGCCTGCCTGTTTTACACTTCAGTTTCAAACAACTTAGTTTACCCCTGAGACTTGTTTGGTTCGCCTCCTTGTTAATTTGCACCCTCCCACAAGAAATCCTGGGAATCTTTGCAAAACCAAGTTCAGGAACATCTCTGATGATTTTTTTCTGCTTTCTTCTCACAAAGGAGATAAACTGCCCAGACTGTTTTCAGTAAAATAACTTTAGTGGGTTTTTCTAAACATTGTACAGCTCAATTCTTAGGGCAACCTCGATGTTTGAGGGATGGAGTAAAAGACAACCATTGTCAGGTTAAACCATGTACAACAGCAAAAATTGAAAGTTGCCGCCCTGTTGTTTGTTGAGCAAAATGACTTGTTACCCAAATGATAAGGCATGGTGGGAGTTCTGGAAATAAATCCCTTGCCCCACAGATATTTTTCACTTTGTCCCAAGTGTCTGGCCTACTTACTTTTGAGCCCTGGGGAAGGAAGTCTGAAGTGTCAGACTGTCAGTGTTGTATTGGGGGAAATTTGTTGCCATAAAGAGTTCTTTGCAACCTCAGCACAACAAGGTATTGAGAAAACAAAAAATGACCGACACTTGTAAGATCAATCATGCATCCTGGGAAAAAGGATCAGTTTTATTCTTCAACTTCAGTACAGGCTTTTAATCCAAAGCTGTGCAACAGACAAATTATTTTTATGCACACTTTTGGTATTTCTTTAACTGCTCAAAAATTAAGTGTTGGCAAGTTGAATATGTTGTGGTAGGCAAAACAAGGTATTGAGGAAACAAAAAATGACCGACACTTGTAAGATCAATCATGCTTCCTGGGAAACAGGATCAGTTTTATTCTTCAACTTCAGTACAGGCTTTTAATCCAAAGCTGTGCAACAGACAAATTATTTTCATGCACACGTTTGATATTTCTTTAACTGCTCAAAAATTAAGTGTTGGCAAGTTGAATATGTTGTTGTAGGCAAAACAACCTCAGCACAACAAGGTCAGTTGAGGAAACAAAAAATGACCGACACTTGTAAGATCAATCATGCGTCCTGGGAAACAGGATCAGTTTTATTCATCAACTTCAGTACAGACTTTTAATCCAAAGCTGTGCAACAGACAAACTATTTTCATGCACACTTTTGATATTTCTTTAACTGCTCAAAAATTAAGTGTTGGCAAGTTGAGTATGTTGTGGTAGGGACTCACATCTTTTCACAAATGCAGCAACTCCTCTTTGTAGGCATTTATCTTGCCATGGAAAAAATAAAATGCAGATAATTTGCTCTGCACAAGGGTTGGTGCGACTCTAATAAACAATCCAAACCAAGACCAGGCATGTTGGCTGGCTTGTGACAAAATTTAGAGCAAAAAGTAGGGCACAATTCTTTTTTCTGAAAAATAGGGAGTTTAAGGGATAAAAAAATAGGGCTATTTTAGGATTATAACTTTGAAAAAGCTTTTAATTACCATTTTTTCAGTGATATTAAAACAGAAACATACTCACACAAATGAAAACTTATCAATTCAACTGAGAGTGACTAAATCTGTAACCATGATGTGCAATTCTTGTATTGAAAATGCTGACGTTAAACTTGAGCCACTGAACGTGTTTTTGAAGGAAGCTCCAAATCCAATGCTTCATCAGTCTGTTGATAAACCTCAGCTAAAGATTCCATGTCAAGCATTTTCAATAACACTAGTTGCACTCAACCACCATAGAAAGCAAAAAAGAGGACTTTTAAGAAAAACTAAAAAAAAACTTAGAAAAAGTAGGTTTTTTTGGGCAAGAAAAAATATTTAGGAATTCTTAGGAATACTAGGGCCAGCCTCATGCCTGCAAGACTTCCTGAATGTGTCTTGACATAAAATAATTTGTTTTTGCTGACTCAGCAATTAAAAGAAGACAAGAGTCAGAAACTGGGAGCAACTTAAAAGTCTCCGGGAAGGATTTAGTATTTAGAATTCTAGTTAAGTTTACATCAATGAGAACACAGACATGTACTTTCTTTTCACATGGAGTTTAATTGGCAAAAGTCTTCAAAACAATGTCGTTGCAGCAGTGATTTACAGTAACTACTGTGCTCCTGTTTTGTGTTTAGTACTAACAGTCATTTGAATTTGAAAAGTTCAATGAGTTGTTAAAATAACTGTTTTGCATACAACAAAATGTCATTTATTCCTTAAACAAAATTATTGTTGTACAAAAAAAAACTTTCAAAGAGGATATGATCCTTTCCACTTAAAACTCCACCTGATAGGGGGCTTTGGTGTAGACATGACGTTGACATGAAGTCCTGTAAGTGAAAAACGTGAAAGCAAGTCCACTCAATCCATCCTTGCTTTAAGAGTTCTTGTTGTAATTTTATCTTTCTCTACCACATGCACTACTGCACCCCAACCACTCACTGCATCTCTGTCAACGGCATTCATGAGAGCTTGTGAAATGGTTTCGAAGAGCTCGTCCGGTGACATGTCGGGCCTCCATAACGACTCGCACATACCATACATCTGCTCTGAGCACGTTCCACTCACAACGAAATCATTAGTGACCATAGGACAACCTATCAGATCCATGGAAGCGATGTAGGGCTCGTCAGTTTTGGGGTCAAGGCCAGCTATCACAGGTTCCACGAAGTAAGGTCCAAACCTTCGTTCATACAAAAGATTGGATACCATACTCATAAAAGTTTTGGGCTTGATTTGACGATCTTCGCGTAGAGTGTAAAGATTCAGCCTGAACTTCAGTCTGTTGGATACGGTCTGTACATCAGTGGCTAGCCCAGGAAGACCAAGAAACAATCGGCCGTCACCCATCTTGAAAATCTTTTGAAAGTCACACGATACGGTTTGAGCTTGAATGCCAAGTCTACGATCAGCAGCTATCGCCACGCAGTCTTTCCCTATCATGGCAATTATAGCTGACCCATTGTATTCCAAAATAGACATTTTAGAAGATACCTAAATTACTTTCTCTTACTTCTAAAACTTCAACAGACAACCACCATGCCAAGATGGTCGAGTTGCTGAGTAATAAGCTTGGCTACCAAGTCCTTGGGACCGCAATGAGCTGTGGGTAATACTTTGGCTAGGTCACTCAGTTGCTAAAGAAGATGCCGAAAAACATTTGCACCAAGAATATTCCCGAATATTGGATGAGTAGAGTTTGACTAATTATAAAAACCATTCACGACAGGACTTGAACAGATAGATTCAAAAATGAGTGGCTGCTTGGATGGAGCTTCTTGTCCAAACTGTGATATTGATCTTAGCGAAAAGCGAAACATGATTGCATCAATTGCTGCCGGCTCGTTGGTATGTTGTATGTATTTTAATAGTGTTTTTAAATTTTGCGTCGGCGGTACGAAGCTTTACAACTCTTACATCCTAAAAGGAATCTTTAAGGTTTTTTGTGAATTGTCAGATATGCCAAAAAATGAAGTCACTCGCTTTTACAGTTTTAAAGATTGAAATCCGCTCTATTCAGCAGTGTATGTAGGCCGTATATTACTATTTCCTATTTAAATGATAGCACAAGTTTTCTATGGTTACTTCAGTAGGGGTTATCGGTATCCAAAATATTAAATTGTGTTAAACATAACTGCATTCAAAGTGGGCATAGAAAAATTATGCTTCATTGTGTTAGAATTAACTTGAATCTTGTTTACAATTGGCAGGCATCAGTGTCAACGCCTTTAAAAAGTTATAATTAGAAAAATAAAATTCGTACTGAATTAATAATAGAAATAGACATTGATTTTTTAATCAGTATGAATTGTAAATAGCAATAAAGACTATTCTAAGAAAGTTTTTTCTGAAAATTCATTTCACTTAACATTAGAGTCTGCGAACTAAAATCTAGTTTCAAATAAAGCTGATCAGTGTGTCAGCAAGTTAGTTAACTAGTACATATTACAACTTTTATTGTTATATACACACAACAAGATGAGTTAGTTGACTTATTGTTATGTGCCCCTAATCAAATTCAAATGCATCCTTACCTGCATACAATTACCCAGTTGTTACAGTTTCCCACCGGCTGAAGTTATGCTGTCATTGTTTGTGTGTCTTTGCTATATGATTGTTTGAGGGCAAGTATAAAAAAATTTAATATAACAAAGTACTTAATGTAGCCCAGGGAGCATTATAATCTAACTATTAATCACAGCTTTAAGCAGAATTTTATTTATAGCCTTTTGAAAATCAAGGAAAGAAAAAACAAACAAATTATGTTAAAACTAATTTTCATTTTGATCATTTTATCTTCAGGGTAATAGTTAAGAAGGCCAGTGGCATAGTGAGCGTGTAGGCCTGCAAGCCTAGGGCTTTAAGTTATAAATTTTGACATGGAAAAGAATAGTATTGAAAAACTATTACTTGAATTATATTCACTAAAAAGAAAAAACGGGAACAAATTTTTGAAAGCACCTGTTAAAATTGTTATTTTGCAATGAATGCTGGATTGTTGATACTTGCCCAAAACTCCTGATATTGATGTTACATTCAAGTGGAGAGAAGTCTTAGCTAAAAAATAACATCCCAGTCCCTACCCTAGGTCATGCCTATATCATCAGTGCATTTATGGATCCAGAGAAGGCGGTTTCTAGCTTTGGCATGGGAGGAACATCTTCACTAGGTTTTATGATTTTGGTGCATTTCTCGCGAATTTAGAAACACAATCTTCAAAAGTTTCCCAGGGGCCCCCAGACTCCCCTGTAAATGTTCATGCTTTAGCACTCACTCTGCTGTATGGGCCTGTAAAACTTTCAGATCCTGGTTACGCCACTGAAGGCAGATAGCACCCCTGTCTTGCCTCCCTATTCAAAGAATAATTTAGTTGATTTCCGCGTGGGGTGTAACCAGTGATGTATATTTTCATTGTTTTTCAGTTCCATATTGGCTGGTGGATTATGATTGATGCTGAAGCAACAAAGAACTTTGAGCCAGCTTATCACACATGTGGTGTGGTATCTTCTGTTGCTTTATTTATGTAAGTGATACATGTAACAGTCTAGAGCTATGTCAAGGCTTTCACAACCACTGAAAACACTTATATTGATGAACTCAGTAATGACATAATTGATGATTTAACAATTTTCATAATGATGCTGCTACTTTGGCTGCTGTGATTATTGGTGATAATAACAATTATATAATGATAAAAATAATAACGATGATATTGATTAAAATGTTGTAGTTTTTTAAAAATAATAATATAATGAAAAATGTGATGTTGTTATTTCAGTTAGTTTCTAGACTGTTATGATATTATTTTTACAGACCCTACAAATTTCAGGTCAATCCTAAGGTAAACATTACAATAATAGGCATGCGGGCACAGTTATGGAAGCCCTTCACAATTGTTTTAAGGTGTTGAAAAAATGCCTGAATAAGTTTGATCACTTATTAACAAGATGTTACTCAATAAGATAGTCCTGAACTTGAATACACTGGATAAATTCAGAGAAAGTTTTTATAAGCTTTCAAACTCTGGATAGATGAAACTACACAGTACTAGAGATGTTACTCATTAAACAACAATTATGACCATGTTTAAATGTACAATCAGACTCAATTTGTGCTAAGGCCTTTGTCTAACTTATGCAAATCTTATGCAACTCTTAACTCTTAGTCACTCTTGAACTCACAAAATTATTTTAGTTTCCCTTGACAATGGCACCAAGATGTCACCAAAATGTAGGTTTTTTATCATTATTTTTTGCCAGTACATGTTTATGTAAGTCAATGTTGATTAGAATCCCAAGTTTGAGGGTTATGGGTTCTGTAATCATATGATGTCATAGTTTTAAAAAACTTATGTATTTTCCCTTTTGCTAGTAGGTGCTACAAACCTGATCCAAACTCAACAGTGTTTTAATCTCAGCTAATCCTTCAAATCTAATATCAGTTCTAGATGGCGTAAAATTCAATTGACTCTTATGTAACTTGGAAAATACTTTTTGTTTAACACATAATGATCTATGATTGCTAAAATTTGTAAGAACTTGTTCATGGTGCAAAAATACACTTAAATGTAGCCATTTAGGACAAGTCATATAAAACAATTTTAGTGATCTAGTCAGTTAAAAGAAATGACAGGGCACCTTGTCTCAAAATGTTGTACAACTCTTTAGAACTGCACTTTGGTTAGGTAGTTACAAAGCAAGCAGTATGACAAGCATGGAAATCGCTGACTCCTTTTTTTGAGTGAACTGATCATTCAAAATGCTCAGAATAATTTTCTGCATTTTGACTGCAATTTTCATCATGAGAAAATGGCTCTGCTCTGAAAACAACAGGGCACTGGATGAAAAAGAGTGCTTGATAAAATGATAGGATGCTGGGAAACCTAACTAGTTAGAACACTGAAATGTCACTGGTAATGAAGTTTTATATGACTCTAGATCTCCTGTTGACTACAAGAAGAGTGTTAAGTTGGTTTTATTTTTCAGGATAAATGCTGTATCAAATGCGCAAGTTCGTGGAGAAAATTACACTGGAGGATGCCTTGGACAAGCCGGTTTGTTGATCTCTTGCTGTTTTGTTGAATCTAGTGTTCTGCAGTTTTTCCTTGATCATAAGCTTGTAGCATGCATTCGTTACACCAGCCCATTTCATTACCAGAGTGTTCAAAATTGTGTTAAGTGTCATTCATGAACCATTGTTTATTTAAGTGTTACTAGTGTAAAAACTGACATGAATCTTTTTCGGCAATTTCTATGCCAGTCTACTGGTAAGAAGGAGAATTAACACTTCTAGATTAGTAAATTATTGTAAATGAGATCAGCGAGTCTTTATTTTCCCAATGAACTGAGCAAAAAAATCTGTTTGCCATTACAGAATTACGAATGGCCATATGACATCAATGACTCAACTCAACCAAAACATTGTACATAATGCCAACCATAGGCAAAACACACCAAAAAATATTATTATGATTAAACAATGAAAAAAACCCAATTAGCCTCTGCCTCTGTGTACAATGCGGTTATTTTGAGAGCAGCAGGGATTGAGTTATTGGCGGTCTGTCCATTGTTTTTGCTCAACCCGGCGTGACGTAAGTGATTCACTCTTGATTAATGGGGAACAAAAAACACCAGCATTGAGCCTCAAGTTTTTGATCTATGAGGTTTTGCAACTTGTTTATCTTATACCTCTACTTCATGATTCTGCAAAAAAAAGAAAACAGGTTCTTGGATCTCTTCAATAGTAACACTTTAAATGATGGACCTGGGCTGTATTCCTTTCTCCACTCCCAAAAAACACATGAGTATTCAATTCAGCATAGATTCTTTAGACAAATCGTATGTTGTGAATTGAATTTGTTTCTATAAAATATTAGTTTTGTAGATTCAAATTCTACTAATAATTAAAGAAAATCGTAGAGGTTTATGGATTGCATTATTAGTTTTATATTTATCATATGTAAACATTAGATTCAAATTTTTTTATGTAAGACCCTTCTGAAAACTTGCTCTGCTGAGATGAATACACTTTATATTTACTATCTACAGCAGATGTCATATTCATAGAAAATGAACACTAGTTCTTTTGTCATCTGGAGTATTTAAGCACACTTCCAGGGTTTTGATGTTTATGGATTTGTGCTTCAGGTGCCCGGGTGTGGCTGATCTTGGGGTTCCTGTTGGCATTTGGAGGACTCATTGCTGCCAGCTGGATCCTCTTTGGAGCATTTGTTGTGCCAGGTAAACTTTTTTACTGTACATGGTGACAGCTTGATTAAGGAAGGGTTTGTTTTTTTTAAAAAGCATCCAGTTTAAAGCATGTACCAGGGCTCGAATCTGCCACCTATAGGTTGACAGTGCTACAAAAAATGAACACTGGCTTTTAGATTTTTAGAACTTGTGTCCTACTGGCTGCAAGACTTTTTTTTTCGTATTACACATGAAGAGTATTGGCAACGAAAACTTGAGCTTTGGCCACCAAATTTTTGCCTGTGGTAGCCAGGTGGCTACTTGAAAAAAATGTAATTTTAAGCCACATGTTCTATTATGAGTTTGCTAAAAAGCAAAATAACTCAGGTAAATGAGTTTGCTTCAAACAACTTTTTTTGTTATTTGAATTTCAATTATAAATGAGTTTGCCTCAAACAACTTTTTTTGTTATTTGAATTTCAATTATTGACCAGTATTAAAGGGAATCTCTCAACATCACATAAGTATTTGGTTAAAATGTTGTCTGTGCTTTACTGTGTTTGTAAAATGAGTAAAAATAGCCACATTAAAACTTGAAAACTAAAAACGATGCATTTGAAAAGCAGAATTTCCCTTTTTTCTCAACCAGAAGTGTTGCTTCTTCAGTGATACACAAGACCTTTGAGGTAGACATGAGAACTAAAGTGCACAAGTTTGTAGGCTAGGATGCAGGCTAAATCAGCTTTTCACAACTTGTTTGAGGAACCACTGGCCTTTCACCAATGAACCATGCCTTGGTTGAAGATAGTTGAAAGTATTTCACAAGCAAGTATTGCAGCACCAAATTCTCACATGTACACCACTTCTGGCGATCAGATTTTCAATCGAGAACATTGACTTTTTATCGTTGTTGTGGCAAAATGAATATCACAATTACAGCAAGACTTCTTGGTTTTAGTGATTGTTAGAAAATTGTCTTTAAAGAAATGGCATTTGCAAAATAGTTATTCAGTGCCAAAAAGGAAAAAACTGAGAAAGTTTTTAAAACCTTACTTGGCATTGGAGCTATTTTAGCACCAACCCCTTCACATATTGACAAATGTACTGATTCAGAAGAAAGCAGAATTATTTAGTATGTATATTTTTAAGTAATTCTGTCTTCTTTGAAGGCAAGTTAATGTTAGAGTATCTGATAAGGGACCAGATGATCATCTGTAACACTTTACCATTCTTATCAGGGACTCTACGATAGATTTTATGGCCTATAATCTCTCTTCTCCTCATTCCTCCCTTATCTCATACCTTATTGGCTACATCTCATCTTTCTCATTCAATCCTCAGGCATTTTCTCTTGAAGGTTACTTTTACTTAACTGTACTTCCACAGATCAAGGTACTGTATTATAAAGCTGCAACCATGTAATAACCTATTCTAAAAATATTGATAATCTTGCCTTCCACAGACAAAAGTGATGTATGGCCAGGAGTTGCAATATTTTTACAAAATGCCCTGATCTTCTTCAGGTAAATTCATAATATTTTTTTACAAAATGCAATGATCTTCTTCAGATAAACTCCTAATATTTTTTTACAAAATGCCCTGATCTTCTTCAGGTAAACTCCTAATATTTTTACAAAATGCCCTGA
>JAOBAT010122186.1:25209-36340 GCA_026413305.1 Hydrozoanthus tunicans
TTTTACAAAATGCCCTGATCTTCTTCAGGTAAACTCCTAATATTTTTACAAAATGCCCTGATCTTCTTCAGGTAAACCCATAATATTTTTTACAAAATGCCCTGATCTTCTTCAGGTTAACTCCTAACTAATTTTTTCTTTACAAAATGCCCTGATCTTCTTCAGGTAAACCCATAATATTTTTTTACAAAATGCCCTGATCTTCTTCAGGTTAACTCCTAACATATTTTTTTACAAAATGCCCTGATCTTCTTCAGGTAAACTCCTAATATGTTTTTTACAAAATGCCCTTATCTTCTTCAGGTAAACTCATAATATATTTTTTACAAAATGCCCTTATCTTCTTCAGGTAAACTCCTAATATATTTTTTACTAAATGCCCTGATCTTCTTCAGGTAAACTCCTAATATATTTTTTTTACAAAATGCCCTGATATTTTCTTTAGGTAAACTCATGTTTTTTATTAATACAGGGCTTGAACCCAATGCTACCAAAAATGAATGCTGGCTACTAGATTTTTAGAACTTGTAGCCATGCAGCTGGCTACTACGAGATTGTGTGCAACCTGCAACTGAATAACTAAGGGTTAATGATTTAGCAAAACGAAAAACAGTGTGATGATCAAATGAAGCTTAACTGTTTTCTTGACAAACATCTGGAAACAAACGCAATTATTTTTGCGCACACAGCTATAGACATAATCATAGTACTTACTCCTTAAACTTTGAAAATAACAAGGGTTACTAATATTCACTTACAGGCTAGACCAGCTAGATACTTGAAGAAACAGTTCATTTTGAACCTTGTAATCTAAAAGTGTGTTTGATTGACCTTGTCCCAATTAGTGCGAAGAGGCAGGAATTGCTTCCCCATAGGATGTATTCTATTCAGTACTGTGTGTGGAATCAATGTTTTAGATTGGATTTCTGATTAGAAAATTACATACCATACTTGGTTTTAATAACTTCCTTTTGTTGTGTTCCACTTCAGTGCAATAATTTTTAAGTTTGGAAGGACAGAAGAAGCATGGTAGAAGTTTTGTTCAAACTGCCGAGATACTAGCAGCACACATTGATACTAACTACACAACTTGGATTGGACATCACTCTAATAAGCAGAACAATATTGCCTTTGGTATATTGGGCAGCATTGTGGATACTTGAATTTGGTATCATTGTAATAACACAACCTGTATTGGATGTCTCTAATAACCAGATCAATAATCAATATTCCCATCAGTAATGTTCTCCTCTCAGGAATTCTGTGGATCTTTGAAGAGCTTTATCTTGGTTTTCATAAACCTATGGCCTTGAATGGTTCTTAAATTTACCAGAATTTCAGTTTTGATCTGAAAAGGTATTCTTTGATTTCTGAAGTTGAATTGTCAGTGTGATCGCAATTCAAGCTCAACTGCAATTAGTTCCTTGTGTTGTCTCATTACTGCTTCTGCATTCTTATCTTTAATTAGACACAAGAGACATTCATCTTACAAGGCTTCAATTTTGTTTTCAACATTGTGGCTCTTGAGCCGAGTACAATACTCGTTTAGGTAAACTCTTTTAGTTTCAAAGAGCTGCATGAATCTTGACGTGATTGAGCCGAGACTCATCTTTCCAATATTAAGGCAAGAAAAGCATATAAAATAGGTATTTTTTGTTATAAAACAATAATCCAACTCGTAGGAAAGACGAAGTAAAATTTTGGCTGTTATTATCAATACCTTTAGATAATGACAAGTAAGGCTGAAAAGATCTGCGTGGCTAATTTAAAAAACAAATAGTCGGATCCCCTGCCCGACTGTAACAATAAAATATTATGGATCCTTTTAGAATTATAGTTTAGCTGTTCTCCGGCATTTTCTTTCTAGTCAAATGTGTGTAACATTTTGACAGCCCTTCTGGCTATCCGCTATGCAAATCTTGCGACAGCTGGAGTGTTCGTCTGAGGCTGTATTCGAGATATCGTTACCACTCGGTACTGCTGAAGAATATTCACGTACTGTAACACTGTTCTCGTGCGTGCTGAGCCTTAATCTTAAACTGAAGCAAAACATTCACTAAGTTAATGTTCGAAAGCCCTGATGGGCTTAAAGAGGCTAGAGATACACTCCAATGAAGAAAACATCAGACCCATGGGCGACCCATGAAAGGCCAAAATACACGTCGGTAATTTGCTATGTTGCCAGCATGGTGAATACCCGATGGTGTAGTGGTCATCAAGCCTGACTAGAATACAGGAGACGCGGGTTCGAGTCCCAGCTCGGGCATATTGCACTGTGTGTGTTTATTTCTCATATATTAACTGTCAATTTTTCGGATAATCTATCAGCCGCGGACATTATCCTCCGATATATCAGCCGCCGGAAGGGGTCATTCTGTCAGCCAAGAACACTGTATCCTCTGATATACCAGTAAGCCAAAAGGGCTTTATTTATTTTACAGCCCTCCCAATAGTTTTTTTCTACAAAAAAACTGTACAATTGCAGCTATGAAAATTTCTCTCTTGTCCACACTAACTGAAGTTGGACAGAACGTAAACTCACAGTTTTTAAGCTTATTTTACAGAACTTTAGAGACTTGATAGGTTTAGTTAACGGCTTGTTATTGAAACTGTTGTTTAGCGAAAGCGAACTCGCAGCTTTTTTTACCTTCAAATACGTTTATGGTGTACTTTGTCGACTTTTTTGCGCTGTTTGGCATTGCCTTTGAAACCAGCTATTTTTAAAAAACTTCGTCGTTAGACTTGGCGAAACGATTGATTTACTTGTATATCAATTTAAACTTGTTCAAAATTTGAAAAATAACGTTGTTTTAACTAAAAATGGGCGACAAAACCGCAGGGCAGTTATCAAATATTCGTTGATAACCTACTTCTGATTTTGTACCACGTGATGCGTTTATCCATTGATTATGAACGAAAATTATTGTCTAAGTATTCACAAATTCCAGCGAGAAAAGGTGTTATTCAAAATTCAGTCCCTTTCACGAATATTGTACTTCGGTTCGAGATAAAGCCCGAGCATGATAATCTATTTTTTTCAGCGGTACCTTGGCCACGAAAACGGGTCTATTTTAAAAACAGCTTAGTGATTGTAACATCTCGAAGAACACCCCAGCTATCGAAATTTTCTACCACTTAGGTTTGAATGATTCCATGTTTTTGTAGGGTCGTTTATAATCTTTGGAGTAGAACATGATACAGCGCTTGCCAGAGAACAGACAAGAAACTATATTAATTGATTATGACCCAGTCTTTTTAGTTTTTATGGTTATGTTTCAGAAACTTAATGAGGAATTAGCTTAAAAAAGTTATTTCTCCTAATCATCTGTAAATAAAGCGCGGTTTTCCACAAAAGGGAAAAAAACGAGTTGTTTCTTTTTGTCAACGTTATTCACAGAATATCTGTTCATTGCTGTCCCGGTTCAGCGCCATTCCCCGGCCAACTCTCCAATTTTTCATTCGTTACTGTAATTTTCATCAACTCACTAGTGTAGACTGAAGAAATTAAACGAGGGTTGTTCATCACACTTAAAGAAGGGAAGTTCCCTCTCCCTGTACAAATATTTCTTACCGGGAGAGTGAAACCGCCGTTCTAAACTAAACCACCAAAAAATGCGATTCAAGCTTTTTTCTCCGCGTATTTAATTGCGTGTTTGCATTCAATCATTTCTAAACATTAACTATCCTGATTTGATGCTAGAGCCTGCGCTCTTCACTTTGCCACAACGGGAAATGTCTTCAACAAAAAAATTCGATGTAAATTCGAACACGGACCGTCGTTTTAAATTCCACTTTAGAAAAGAAAATAAATGTAAAAGCTGGACTCCATTCTAAAATTCAGTTGCTGCGAAGTAGAAAAAAGCTATACAATTTTGAATTATGTGATTATATTTGTACTCTTACATTATATTTCTTTATCTGTTTAAATATTTTTTATTTATAGAAAAAAATTAATTTTAAATTAGGTGATTATATTTATATTTTTATATTAAATATTTTTTACTTTTTTACGTGTTTTTTTATATGTATTAATTTTTTTAATGTCTAAAAAATCTTGCAAAGAAGTTTCGTTTTGTAGAATAAAAAAGTGTAGGAACAAAATGATACGTATAAACACAAAAATGAAGCATTTGGCCATTGTACTCAACTTATAATCATATGCTATGCCAACATTGTCATTTTTGCGTCATTTGAGCACTTAGTATCAGAACCACATTTTCTGTTTAAAAACCTACTTAAAGTATCTTGTCAGAAACACTTACTTTATTCTCAATAATCCGACAACCGGAGTCTTGGCTTTCTTTGATGTAAGAAATCAGAAAAATAATTGGGTAAAATCCGGAAATTAACATTTTCAATATTGGACGTCTAAGACAGACCACTCCAACGAAATAAATTGATTACATCAAGAACTCGGTTGCAAGGAAACTCAAATGCAGCTTTATTGATTCACCAAATCCAATTCATTTCAAAGTTACTCTTTCTTACTTAAATAAATTATTTTTCTGTGACTCTAAATTGACTCCTAATCTCGAAAATCTCAACTTGACTAAAACGGTATACCTTGCTTCTGTAAGGATTTTAATATTTCCGAAATTTGTTATTTTCATTTTAGTTTTCATATTTTAACACATATTCGTCTTTCGTTGGTCATTAGAAAGCCGATACGAGATCTAAGGGCGGATCGGTTAACAAGAAAGTCTTGTGACAGACTTTGTCCTTTAAAACTTTTATAACACGTACATTTCCAGCTTCGCAGTTTAACGGGCTAGTCAAAATCATTTCTAAACTCCCGTCTTTTCCTCCACCGTTTCGCTCACCAGCGGCAAAAACCACTTTTATTCCTGCTTCTTTAAGTTTCGAGAGATGCATATTTCTTGTCGAACTTTCAATATTTTGGGTGTTGTTTGGCTCGTCAAGCGAACTGCAAAACCATGGGAGACTTTGTAAGACGATAATTTGTTGTGGCGGGTTCACCTGAGCTTGAAAGAGTAGAGATTCAAGCCAGTCGTTTTGTTCGGACTTCATTTCACTCACTTGATCCTCGAATCGGTGATATTGCGAATTAAGCACCATGAATTGTATACCTTCAACCCAAAACAAAAACCAGTCGTCACCAAAGTTTCGCCTGTACGACTCGACTGAGTCGGAGCTTGGATTATCGCCCATTTCATTCGCGCCACAGACGCAAATTACGTGAATGTCGCCGAGTAGATCGTTAAACGCCGCTTTGAAAGCCTCGGTTTGTAAAAAGTGTGCTTTTTCTCCAAATTTTCCGTGCGTAAAATCCCCACACACAACAATAAAGCGAGGTTTTGGCGTCATTTTATTGACAGTGTTTGCGAGATTCTTGATTTGCTGTATCTCTTCGTCGCAGTTTTCTTCCGGTTGAGCTGCTTTGCCAAACATAGGTTGGGCAATCTGGATGAAGAAAAACTCCTCATTCCACGAACCTTCGCGGTAGTGAGTCAAAACAGGTAGTTTATTATCCTTTGCTTTAAGAATTCTACTTTCCTCTGGAGTTTTCCCAGCTCTATCTGCCTGATTTGACACCAAAGCATCCGGATGGATTTCTAAGTTCATCTCTGCGACTTCAGTTTTGCCTTAGTCCTAAGACGTAAGTCTATTAAATTTAAACCTGAAGTTTTCGTTTAAAAAACCGACGGTCATTGAGCTTGTTAGCTTTTCAGTTCCTCGGTTTTGTTCTATACGGCTAATATGCAAATGAAGTACGCCGAATTACTTGAATAACTGAGTGGCGAATGGTACAAAACAAAAACTCGTTGGATTCGTCTGACTGCCATTAAAAATAAAATAATGCAAACAAATCCTCGAATTCGCTCATCTAACCTCAAATTGACCCCAAATTTCTTCAGTCGCGTAATAAGTTCTTAGATAAATCTTAGATGCTATCACGTAGTCCCGATGACAAGTTTTGAATGATCTTTCAATTGTAGTCAGCGGGGATAAAGCCTAGGATTATAAAACTTGACAGACGCGTAGCGATTCTTTTTTCCAAATGAAGCGATTGGCTGTTCGAACTTTAAAACATTCTTGACGTGGGCAAATGCCTGGCAAGCATTCCGGTATGTCTGGTTTTAGCTTTTTAAAATCACAAAACAAAGTGAATGAACGATATTATTTCCGTCCTGATTATGCATACAGCTTTACAATTCTAATTTCGACATTATCGTGCGATTGAATTTGGCAGTTTTTGTGATCGCAAATTTGGCTAAACCTACACAAAATATTTAAAATTTAATATTTTTTGTGGAATTTTTCCCATTTGATTGAAGCATGCTTGGACATTTTTGAAATTTAAATTTTTATTACCTTAAAATGGAAATTATAAACAACTTCTTAACGCAAGAAGTTAATATGTAGCACTAACAGAATTTTTGTTGCAGCTGTTTGCCAAGAAACTGTTTCAGGTGCAAACAAATTACCGAGCAAAATCATCATGCTTAAGCTATGATTTGTTCTTTCGGAATTAGTTTTTCACTCGGATAGAAATCTCCCCTAAACAAGCGAGTTCAGTACCTGTCGTGTTTTCATTCATCAGCCAATAGAAATCAACAAGGCTTGCTTCATAAGTCTTCCGTTTGTGCATGTTTAAGTTTTTTGCGATTTCAGAAACTAATGTTTAAGAGAACGTTTAAGCGCCAACTGCGTACGTTTATTGTTTTGCTTAGCCAGAGCAAATTCTTGGCTTCATAAGAAACGAATATACCGCTAAAAGCCCTCTGGGTCATAAGATAGCACAACATATTCGCGTGTCACAAAGGAAAGCCTGAAGGAAATATACGCTTATTTGCTCGTAAATTTTTGGCACGAAACCCAACCTTTTAAAAAAATATAGTAAAACGGACTTGCTAAGTTTTTCCAAAGTGAACTCTTCTTCACAAACTATGTAAAAAAGTGTTGGTTCCAGAATTTTTTACGCTATTATATACAACGATTCATGCTATGCCTATTTTGGCCGAAATTTTTATGGGGCTAGAAAATGCGATTTATTAAACAGCTTCAATTTCCTCTCTCATATTTTCACCAATGTAATCAGGAAATGAATTGAGCTGTTTATTTGTGAACTATTTTATTTTGCCTTTTAAGGCAGATTTATATCAGCCGGTGATACGGTTAGGAAAGTCAGCCAAAATGTTTCGAAAGGAATCAGCTTTGAAGAGTTCTCTCAGTCTCACCAAAATAATATTTAAAATTGAGTTGGTCTGTGCAGCAAACATTTTTCGGACCTCAGTTCACTACATTAAGTTGATTGATTTCGGATTCAGGAAATTATATTCATGACCATGTGTTTGGTGTAAATGAATTGTTTAGGAGTATCAATTCCAGAAAACAGACAAACTTTTACATTTCTCCTAAATTATTTCATTGACGAAATTGGTACGTAATTTCAGCCTCGGTTCAGTCCAAATAGTAGGTTTTTCATTGTCCGTGTTGCTACTATAGAATCCCCCAAAAGAACCAACACACTTTAACTCAGGCCTGCCCTGATTACAAGTTATATTTGAGGTACTCGATCCTGCCCTGGCAGTGAAACTACTCAAGGTCACGGTCGCTACTGAATAGCTAGAAATCTGTTTTAAAGTCAGTGCGATAACATTTTGGTGTGTAAACCAGTGCCTTAATTAGGGGACGGCCCCAATAATTTTTGAGAAAAAAATTTGGTTTGTCTGCGAATAGAAAGAAATAAGAAAAACCAAACGTCGTTCTTTTAAGCTGTCCAGTCACGGGATATATAATAAAACTCTGTTGAGTGAGGAGAGCTGCTTGTGTTCATAATCTGTTTGACCAGCCGTATGTTGACGTGCAGAAATCTGTCTCGTACGCATTCAAAGCCAAGATCTTAGTTGAAAAAAAAATAGCCTTGCACAGGTGAAATATATTTGTGCTAGATTTTAAAGTTTGGCGCATTTTAACGACCTTAGGAATAAAAACGTCAAAAACTTACTAAAGGTTTTCAGGACCCACCTAGATTTCGTCCGCGACCGAGGTGCTATCGCATGTTGGGCCTTAAAAAACTTTTTTTCCCAGCTACGGCAATGAAAACAATAGGCTTGACGTAAAAATTTGTTATTTGCTAATGTTTTCCCACAAGCCATAAAACTAAAAAAGCGTTCAGAATTCAAACTTTCATTCGATCTCCTGATTGCCCTTTGATTTTCCTAAAGGTTCTAAAAGTCAGTAGATTCGAAATGACTCCAGATATAGGCATTTCTTAAAATACGTTTTTATTCGAAAATGTTTATAATTACCGTCATTATCTTTATTTGGGGCTGTAAAGATTGATTTTATGACGATGTGGAAACGTGGATGGCCATTCTCTTCCCATGCAGCGAACGTGATTTTCCCGTGGTACACGTTTTTTATTATAAGAATATTGTTTTTCGGATCGAGGCTGGATATTTCTTATTTTTTGGTATATCGTTGACGTGGAATTTCCGCTTTTAAAATGACTGGTATTAAGTAGCATCAACGGGTTGCCATAAATCGGTGGCATTTGGTAGTCCGAACGATACTCCACCATTCAGTTTGGATACTCGTCAGACACCTAGACTGTCATATTGTCGCGGACGAACCGGTCACCGCTCTGTACAAAATCCGAGCCTTAGCATTACTAATTCTTAAGATATTCTTAATCTTTGGCCAATGTCAGCCTCAATATTCATATAAAGTATATTCTTGTAAAGAAAAAGAAGAGTGTAATTAATTGATAATTTATTAGCGGGTTGGATCTGACGTACATCAGATTTACAGAAATCATAGTCCGAAGGAGAAAATGGGCTTAGTTAAACCAATAACAATTAAGGATCCAATGTGCTGAGTTTGTGTACTGCACAACAAGACACAAAAGGCCAGAAGTTGTCCTGGTTTTCAAGATAAATACCGACGTTTCAAGTTTATTTTACCAATTGAGTATTTAGAGTTGCTGGTGAAAAAATAGAAGCTCTCATACGAAGCGCCGGGAGGCGAAGCTTCGTTCTGAGTAAAAGCTCTTCGCCATGTTCCTTTAATGTCTTAACAAATAATGACAACGACAAAAAATGGGCTCTAAACAATAAATAAAACTTAACTAGTATTTGAATTGAACCGCTTTAGATTGTTCGCCAGTGTTCACTGGATGATATTTTCAGATACACTGGTCTGCAGTGCACAAATTTTCCTTGAACTCGCCACTCCTGAACGAAACATAACCAACCGCTATTGCTTAACATTGTTCTTGTCCATAGAGCGTCCTCGGCTACTATTATAATATCAGAACTGAAACCATCGTTCACTAGCTATCCATATTCTTGCATTTTTTAGCATTAATCAACAGTTTATACTCCGTGTCCAAATCAGGCCTGTTCCAGTGAGTCTAGGTATCGTAAGTTAGTTTGTAATGGTCGAGGAACTCGGAGGGCGCCAGTGATGGACTGTCAACAAACCGTCAATACTTGCTGTCAACAAACATGGCCCCTCGCCGTTATCGCCAATGGCGACAGCAGTCAACGGGCTATGAGTCGACTTTCCCGTACGAACCACTGCTTTGACCTGACGAAACTGCGAGAGAATTAACTAAATTTGTTAATGTTTACGTAAGTTTCAATAACTATTATCCTATGTCAATGTTAAATAAGTTTGCACTTCTTTTGAGGTTACCGGGTCGCTCTTTATTGTCATAACTAACTGCCCAATGGAAACCCGGTTCTTTAGACTTTTTCATTCTGTCTTCTTCTCTGTACTTCTGATTCTGTTCTTGGTCCTGTTCCTATTCTCGTTCTAGTTCCCTTGTAGTTCTTCCTCTTCTAGTTCTCCTCTTTTTCTCTGCTCTACTCAACCACCGATCATGACTGTCTCTAGACACTCTTGACAAGTAATTGTTCATACATCATGCAAAATTATGTTAAGAAATACAAAACGAAAAGGTATACCTTTTATGTCAGGAAAAAGCTGGTTTCCCAGGGATCACACTAATCTCAATTTCATTATCATTTGACTGTTGGAACACGAAAGACTACAAAACAGTTGTACAGGGGCACAACCCACAAAATGAATTAAAGTTTTCACTGTCTCGAAATTACATTCCAAAAGGAAGAAAAAACAAGGTGTGTCTATTTGACAGACAGAAGCTTTTCACAGGTTAAGGCGGTAGCACTTTGTGAATCACTAGAGACCAGCCTGTTTCCGACTTTTTATAGCTAAAGCCAATATTTTGTGGGACTACTAAAACTTTATTAGTTGTTGATGACTTAACAATCTTTTTGAGAAACTAACTACCTGATTTTGATTAAATTAGTATAACTTATTGTCTCAAGGTCAAGGGCAAACTAAACTAAGTGCGTTAGTAATATATCTATCGGGGGTAAAGGCCGACCAACGTACTTTCATCTTTACACCGTCAACACCATTTTGGACTATGGACCTTTGACTGAGTAAAACATTGAAAACAATGGCTACAAATAGATGTATGAACATGCTCAACAAGAATTGTTTTACCAAAACTTCAACTAGCGACCTCAATTTAACCACTGAAATTAAAGGTATTAGCAACATCAAAGGGATTATCACCTGATCCTCCAACGGACCATTAATATGGTACAGAAACACTGCTCCTGTACTTGTTGCCATGGCAACAAGGGGTCCCCTCACTGCTAAACAAACTCGAAAACTGACATCACCTGTAGATAGCCCCGTTGTAGAAAAACTGTACTGAGTACAACTGTCAATGCTCGACTCTGTTTCCTCACTTGGCAACTCCCTACAATATTGAACACGAGTTGCAGTTCAGTACTGATATCTTTACTTGTTAAATAATGTAAATACACAGCATGCATCAGTTGTATCATTTCAATCTTCATCATTTATAACCCTACAAATACAATACAACCCTACAGTGCAATTTTCAGTATTTTCTTGCCACGAGTACTTTTTTCTATAGATCACAAAATTTAATGAAACACAATCATTTCTTGAAAAGAAACAATCCTTTGCAATCTATCACGTTTCTTGAATTAAGTTTGCTTCAGCTCAACCATAGCTGATATAGCCGACTAGTTATGAAATTATTGTTGTAGGTCTTTGTTCGTCGTTTTCTTTTGTTTACTAGTGTTGAAGGTGCACAAAATACAAA
>JAOBAT010122187.1:0-13319 GCA_026413305.1 Hydrozoanthus tunicans
TTTCAAGTTTCACTGCTTTAAATGATGAACGCAAAGTTCTCTTCGGTTTATAGACATTAATGAGTTCTGTAAGGTAGTAAATATAGCCCCTACCAATCATCCTTGCAGAAGCGTGAATGCGGCCGTGTGCTTTTTCCAAGAGGTCTCTGAACCGTAGTTGACACGCAGCCAAAGTCTTGTAGTCAGTTCCAACGGCACGATGTAGCTCTACCAGTGTGGTTTCCTACAGACAGTTAAGAGTTAATCAACAGCATTCTGCTATAATGTCATTTAACGCATTCGGAGCTTCAAACTTGATTTATATTCCGTAAAATACGGAAATAAGCTCCAACCCAACCCCCTGAAAACAAACTTTTGAAACGTAAAACTCCTTCCATGTATAGGTTATATCTAGCTTTGACGCATGTTCTATTTTAGTATTGCAATATTAACACTGCACAGTCAAGGTTATTGTTAGGGCCAGGACAAGCCCTTCGACCTATAAAAGTACCAATGACAAAATGTCTTCAGTAGCACTTTATATCCTTACCTTTTGTAAATAGTGAAGAAAAAAATCATCCACTTTAACTACGTATTGAGAAGTAAAGTTGATCTCAGGTCTGAAATGAAAATTAGAATAAAAGCGTTTTAAACCACAAGAAATCGTAAAGAAGGTTCATCCGATTTAGATCGTTTGGAATATAACATCCGTTTCAATACAACAAAACAAGATACCGGCTGAGATACTGTTAGTGTTTCCAAAACGTACATCGATCAAACTGGTTTAATTGCGACGAATGGTGCCTAAGGGTGCGTTCGTTTGGGCCTTATCCGGAATAGGAACACATGGAATAAAAACTTTGTCCGATTCGTGTGGCAGTTTTCCAGCGAAGTTACGAATAAGACATTTTTCAGTGATTAAAATATTTTCAATTATAAATTTGAAACAGATATTTCATCGCCCAGACAATCTGGAAAAAATTTTAAAATCTAATTCTTAATCCAGAGTAGTTGGATCGCACCATAAGGATGCGTTCGTTTGGGCCTTTTTGAGGAATACATGGAATAAAAATTTTGTCCGATTCGTGTGGCTGTTTTTTCTACGAAGTTACGAATAAAAAATTTTTCAGTGATAAAACTTTGAGCTTGTTAACAGTCATGTTTCGGTATCGTCTTCTGCCTTTGTCAGTGCTTTAATTAGTTTGTTAATGGTAATGCTTATATAGGAAGAATAATGACAATACCAGGACTTCAGGTTTAAGCCTGCCAACAGCGAATTTCGCCGGGCTTACAACAAATTTTTTACCTCAATTCGCCGGGTGAATATCTCTATTCGCCATTGAATCATTTTACAAAAATGTCAGTTTTTTTTGATAAGTTAAACAAGATGAATAATCCATGTTTTCATCTACAATTGCCTTGAAATGGTTTCCATAATGTTGAAAATCTCACCAATGATGTAAATCAGAGTTAGATTTAACAACATAAGGGGAAAACACACACATAGCGGGAATAGACCTTTTAGTTTTACCACTGGGCAAAAAAGGTGCTTTTTTTTTAGTAATCTAACATAAAGGGCCACCACACGTTCAAGTTTCATTCATAGTAGTGCTAATGGATAACGAGAAATAGCTTAAGATTATGCAAGAGTCTCCGGGCCATCTACACTAACGAAGTGTTTTGAACCCGGTTATACAAATTTTCTCCACCTGAGCTATTTCAAACTTAAAACTCTGCAATAGTGATAGATACCAAACTTGCACTGTAATATCCCACGTAAAATTGTATTCCACATGATTCTATTATCTTAGTATCTATCACTGTTGTCATTATTTTTCCTATATATACAATACCATTAACAAGTTTGTTAAAGTACTGTCGAAGACAGAAGACGCTGCCGAAGCATTTCTCTTAAGAAGCTCAAAGTTGTCGTGTATATATGTGTTAAAATTATTAACAAGTCTGCTACTCAACCGTCCATTTTGAATTTTTAATTTGAAACAGATAGTTCATCGCCCTGACAATCAGTAAGACATTTCAAAATTCTATTCTTAATCCGGAATACTTGGATTTTGCCCAAAAGAACGGGCCCCAAAATAACAAAATAGGAACTTTCTCTCTTTCAAAGTTATCAATGATTCTCTAACAAATTGTCTTGCGTACCTGGCACCTCTAACGACCGGTGTTGCTTGAAGCTCATGCTCGAAGAACTCATATGTAACAAACATCGTTGGTTCTTCGTTTTCAAACTCTAGAAGACCATCCTTGCTGAGGATAACCTGGGCAAACGAGACGGCGCTGTTAATAATCTATAATTATAGATTTAGCAACGGCAACGATGAGAAAAAGACGTCACGTTGTGAACGCAACGCGAAACATAGGAATTCCGTCCTAAAATGCATCGCGACGTGTAAATCACAACGTCTCAGGATCTCGAGCAGTGCTTTGACAACGTGACTTCTGTTTACAGGCGCGCGCGCAGCTCGAGTTCCTGAGACGTTACGTTGTGATGTACACGTCGCGCTGTGTTTCAGAATGGGAATTTGATGTTTTCGCGTTGCGTTCATAAGCTTTTCCCCGTTAAGTGTTTCCCAAAAATTTAGACAATTTTCATATCGTCTTACTTAGGTGCTACTGAAGCCAAATCTTCAAACTAGATTCAAATATGTGAAATTAAAGTTGGACCCGTATAATTTCCACTTAGACATTTCTTACCGATTTTTAAAAAACTTTGCAGAGAATTTACCAAGACAAAATGCCTATTTAAGCGCCAAAGCTGCGAAAACTTCTTGAGCTCATTAATTAAGTGTGATGTCACGTGATTTGAAAACCAGGAGATCAATCTAACTTCAAATTCAAAGTTCACGTAATCATGGCGAAGTTTGCATGACTAAGTGCCTAGTGTAAGGGCAAAAAACTCGCTAGTTCGCTGTAAACACTAGTATAGAGCAGCTTGGAGTCCTTTCAAACCGTGTGAGGGCATAAATCGTCATCGTATGTTTTGACAATTTTGACAATTTTCTCTTCGTTATGAAGGTCCCAAAATTTATAATTCCATCCCAGATAACATCAAAAGCTGTTTAACTTACACAACATTTTCTAAGAAATTGAAATTGCACTTCATTTCCTTGTATAACTAAGTCTTAAAAGCTCTATCCGACCAATAATTCAAGAAGAACTCCTTTGTGTAAACCATCTTTTCATCTATTCTAGAATATAACAGAACTAGACTGAGGGTGTCTGTTTTCTTGCAAATAAGCCACAGGCTTCATATCAGACATTCTCGCCATATAAACTTAAGTAAACAGAGTATATTGACTATTACAATGTAAACCAATGGCAAATAAATGAATACTGAATACCGGATACTGAGTTCTATTCGCACTGAATGCACGATTCTCAAAACTTATTTCGGGGATTTAAAATGGCCAGGTAAACACTTTTACCGATTAACAGTCCAAAAGGAAGTGTTGAAAAAGCCCTTGGAGCTATAAAAATACCAATGACAAAATGACTTCAGAAGCACTTCAAATACCAAATGGCACGATTTATGGAAATATAAAGTTCGACACCCGAAATGAGTGCAAATTATAAAATAACAATCAACAAACCCTGTCAATGTGTATTTCAAAAAGGTTCTGTCCTCTTTCTAACTCAACAATGCTGTCCATTTCTTCGTATTCAGATTCAGCCTGCAAATGACGAACGGTTTGGGAAATGAATATAGTTGTAACGCGAATCTGACTTATGCTGAATGCTTTCATTCAAAATGTATTAAACCTTCTTACGGGTGAAAAATAAACGTCCCTGAGCACTAATTAATTTTTCGACTTTTTTCTCCACCCCCTCCCCCCCTGCTGATATATTACGGTTTTTCAAATATACGTTACAAAAACTGTGACGTAACAGGGGGAACATCACAAAACAACGATTATTTCTTGAATTACACGACAAATGATCCTGAAACTTTGCACAATTGTTCAATTATCGCAAAAAAAAGCACATGTTATAAAATAGCTGTTGTATTAGAGTTTACCCTATTACGTCACAATTTTGGTAGTTTGCATATTTGAAAAACCTTCATATCTCAGCAACCAAAAGTGTTATAATTCAATGAAATAAGCGACATTTTTTCTTTTTCAAAATCCTTTCTAACAATTACATAAACATGATATCTACGGTTTAAATGATAATTCATCTTCAAGCAATTGGGTCCGGTTTCTGTTGTTCAGTCCAGGTTGTGTTGTTGAGTAAGAACTTCTAAAACCGTCGTTGCACTTTGAAACTTTTAGCTGAGACTTGTGTGCAACGATGCGAAACCAGATTTAGAAAGAGTTGCGCCGCGTAATATGGTCGGTTTAGTGAAATTTTTTGAGTTTCCGATGCGAAACAACTTCACGAAAAGTAGAACCGCTTTCTACTTCTGGAACAGTTACAACGATTGCAGTTGCGACTTCCACCGTGTAACATCACGTTGTGAAACTTGTCTCGCTCGGTCTTGTAACACCACACTGGCAAGCAAGTTTATCAAGTTTTGACGTTGCACAGTGCAATGTCTGGTTAAACTTGGTTCGCATCGTTGTTGCACGCAATTTTCAGCTAAATTTTTCAAAGCATTTCCTAAACCTAGATGGAAAACGTCCTGCTTCTTATGACGACGCATATTAGCAGCTCTATTTTACCAAGTCTAGTTTCACTGCAGAGTACACGCTTTCTTATAAGAACAAGTAAATTTGGCCGAGGCTCATTGTTCTTAATTTTTTGGCGATTTGAGCCTCAAATTGTTCTTAATTTGTTCTTATTTCTATGTGTGGTTTAAATCGAAAACAGAACTAAGTCTAAGGTACCGCAATACATGTACTTGAAACGGATTGCTTGGCGAGTGTATTCTTGATCAGTTCATCCCCTGATTTATTTTCCCGAGACAATTTCCAGTGACTATCCCAGGATTGGTTTCATATTCAAACTCTCACCTTGGTCAAACTAAGTTACGTCTGCTGATTCTCTCAGAACTGTATTAGCGACATTACAGTTTAATTACTCTTAATTTCGCAGGACAAAATCGAACCAACTGTTGTGTTAGCCTTTCGTTAAGCTAAAAAAATTTGATCAATCGAGCCCCGAGCCTCAGCTTGTTCTTAACCTGTTCTTGAATTTTAGCTAATCCGAGCCTCATTGTTCTTATAAAAAAGCGTGTAGCTGACAGAACAAAACCATTACAGTGCACTTACCTCAGAAGCCAGAGCTTTGTATTGACGAGTGCCATAGGCGACATCCCTCATTTGTCCTTCCAGTTTCTGGCGGGAAAAGATGCCTTAAGGTTCAGATCACACTTCAACTTCAGGTTGGTCACATCATAAAACCTTTAGACCTTATGCATAAATGGCAGCCATTTTTAAATATTCTTTGTTTAACACAACCAGCCTCGGTTTGTGTAAAATAATCTTTTGAAACTTTAACTCAAACTCGAATGAAGCTAAATCCGCTGAACAAAGAAAATTATTTAAGTCGCCGTCACTTATGTATATGGTCCATAAACACGCAAATTAATTAATTTTGGGCCTAACATTTTCCAATTTTTTTTTGCACACAAGTGGGGGAGTCAAGGGGAATAAAGAATGAATTGAGAAGAAATTAGGCCTTTTTTCACGATAATATAAAGTTTTATTTGGTCAATGATAAAACCTCCAAATAACAAATAGGACACTAACGATTTCAATTTAAGCACAGAATGGCGAAGACGATAAAAATATTGTGATTAAACAAACTAAATTCCTATGTAGCAACGTGAGGGTACCTTTCTTTTTTTAGTGTTTTCTTTTCCCTCACTTTAGAAATTATTACTAAATTTCCAAAAAAGGGTAATCTGCTTTTTATCTTTGACATTACTCTATCTTGGTCAGGCTTTCCAAGAGCTTCACCAATTTTCTTCCAGACACTGTCAATGAAAACAGTAATTTCACTAACAACGCAAGCAGTAACTTCGAACCGTCAGTTAGTATAAAAAGATGCACGAGATAGGGAATTCGTCCCGAACGAGTCAGCGGTGCCCATGTAAGACAGTCCCCTATTTTCTACAGAAACAAAAAGTTTTGGGGCCTGGTGTCCAAAACCGGATAAAAGTGTTTCTACAGCCTTTAAGAAACCTGATAGTTGGGTAAGACACCACTTCAACTGGAATAATTGGCTAGCGTGTGTGCATGCTTGGCTTGGTCAAGGGTTGAACATTTGTGTTGCCTCCTTTCACCACACTGTCCGTGAATCGGAGCACTAAGCCGTTGTTCCCAGCCATTAATCTTCTTTAATGAAGGTTAGGCTGTATCAAAAAATATATAGCCTAGAATTTGAAAAGAAAAATAAGGGTGAATGTATTTAGGGACTTGATTTCTCACCCTTATCCTCTCAGCTCTGATATCCAGCAGTTGTGCATACTCTTGCATCTTCAAGTCATACTCCTTCTTGTCTTCGCTTGTTTTCGTTGTTAATCTTTCAACCTGTTTAAGGCAGTAAAAAAGGACGCCTTGGTTTGTAGATTCTCCACACATTGTGTTTGTCTAGAGCCTTATTTGAGCCATAGTAGATAAAAACACAATAAATCTTATTTGCGTCGTTGAAGCAAGCATTTTTTCCTTTTCTTGTTTTGTTCTAACAATGATATTAAGGCTACGCTCAAACGGTACCGTTTAAAATATTGATCCGGTCGAATTTTGCACGTTTAGGCGTTTCGTTTACAAATTTTCGTCCTGCAAAATCAAGTTCGGTTTTTTTCGGGTGCCGTAAAAAGGACGATTGGTACCATGTAAACTCTTAAACCGGGTAAATTTTGGCACGGTTAAAGGTTTGAGGGTTGACCTGCGCATGCTCACGTGGTAAATAAATGAAAAATAACCGCGGGCTCTAAGTGCGATCTCAAATTGCCAGTCTCGTGTAAATGTAAGATATTTTCGTACAAAGAATAGAAGATTTCATGAAAACAGTACGTACTGCTAATTATCGGGTTAAAAATTTGACCGGTACAATGTAAACGTTCTTTAAGGTATTGGGAATAAACCCGCCTTACCTCGCTTTGATAATCTTTGTTAATCTTATGTTGGAGTATTAGCATGTTTCTTGTCTTCTCCAACTCATTAATAGTATCAGCGTGTGCGGCCTCAAGTTCGTGGAGCTTACGCTTGAGACCTACAAACACAAAGGGTGTCCATACGACAATCATTCATGTACTTTGGAAATAAGATGGAACAAAAAAATATTTTAATTAACTCCTTCAGTTCCAGTTGTACTGGCAAATCATCCAACTGAAACCCATAATTTTCATGGAACAAGTTTGGAGGACTTTTGCTTTTCATCTTTAGCAGTTCGTTTTGTTTGGGCAGTCTCGTTTTCTCATTGTCAAATGTCTCCTCTTGTATGTGTAATGTAAGAAGAAGCAGGGTGTTGTTGATAGCGGATTTGGACTGAAAAGTTTAAATCTTGCAAGGCACTTTTAACATTTTGGAAGTTCTAGGGTACAGTTTAACAATTTCAAGTTTCTCTTTTTTCTCCAGACAAATTTCCAGAATACAAAAAGAACTGACAAAGACTTACCGAAGAGTAACAAAATGATAAGACACTAACTATACGGTACTATCAACCGCCGTCTGGTTAGACCAGTAGGTAAGGCGCTAGTCTATCGTGCGGGAGGCCCGGGTTCGATTCCCGGTGCCGGTTTTCACTCTTAAAATAACTAAGGAGAAGGTGTTGCCTTTGCTTTAACATCTGGAAACAGTTCGACCTTCACGTCTTCTCGGATAAGGACGTTAAACCGTAGGTCCTCGGAGCCAAATAATTGGATTGTAAAACCAAGAGTAGTGAAGCTAATTAAATAAATAATTGTACAGTAAACAACGGTTAAAAGAACACATGTTTTGGGGCTTCAGGCTGATCATGCTCTTTTTTATTGAGCGTTTTCTGCAAAATCAGCAAAATCAGCCAGAAAGTGTTCTGCCGTGGTTTGAGGCTTCAGGCTGATCTTGTTCTAATTCATCGGGTGTTTTCTGCAAAATCAGTCTTGCTGATCTAAAATTGCTTCTAAAATAAAATCCGAGAAGTCAGAAAGTAACATTTGTTTTGGTTGCATAATTCTGTTTCGCAAAGTCCAAAATCAAGTATCTCAATAACTCAGTAACTCAAGCCTTTCAGCTTTTTAAATTCAAACAATTTTGATTGTTCAGGCTGAATGTGTAGTTATGTCTACGGTACCTTTTAAACCAGATTCAGCCTGATTGTTCTTAATCCACTTCTTGTTTTAATTGGGTGTTTAATGTAGCTTATAGCAACACATTTATAGCTTCAACGTCTGAATTTCGGATTTCCTCCTTTGTATAAAATCGGAATTTGGCAGGAAGAGGGTAAGATCAAAGAGGCTAAAAGAAAACTCATTCATATCAATTTGGGTAATATTTTCTGTGAGTGTGGAATTGAAGTTCAATATTGTCCAGTTCATTTGCCACAGTTGTTTGTTTTTTAAGACAATGAGCCTGTTGTTTATCGAATCCCGGGTCGTAATTTACGAGTTGGTCCATAGCTAGACAGACAATGATCTCAATAAAGAGTATATCTTCCTCATGTGAACTCCAAAACACGAAATAATGATAGACGAATTTCCTTTCAAAATGGCCGTCTCCTCGTGCTCAAAAGAAATCACGTGATTTGGATTAAATTGATACTTGTCCACAATTAAAACTCCACGGACACTTTCTCCACACTGCAAAAACTCATTCATTGCGCATGCGTGCATATGAATGAGTTAAAAATGAAGCTAAATTTTTGACAAGCTGCTGAAAAAGGCAAAATTAAACTGATTCACCTTTATTATGTTCTTCATCCACTTTCTCTAAAAAATCCAGATTTTGGCTTCCCTGCTCTTTTCGAGTCTACAACAACAGCAACGACATCAGTTAATCAACACAAACAGCAACAATACGAATAGCAATAACAACATGTTATCATTTAATTCAGCACATCAAGTTCATGACTTTTATTCTATATCAACATACTTAATGATTTAAATTGAAACAAAAATATATTAACCAAGAAACTGGGCTATAAAAGGGACTGTGCCAGGCATTTCTCACCTTCCGTTGTCACTTGATCAGACGCAGCGTGAACAAGTGGCCTTTTCATGTGTAAAATTGTTTCATGTAACATACGAACAGAATAACTAGTTACTTCAAAATCATAAGTTTTTGGTTGATCTCTGTTTCAAACAGATGGGGATTATGACAAACACAACAAAAGTCAGCAGTTGTAAAAACAAACACACCCACGAAGTACACGAAGTTTCGACAAAACACGCATTTTACTAATAAACGAAAAACTTGTTGGCGGAGGTGTGATAAGCCTTTTCCAGCTGACAATTTCAGCAAAAGTCCGCTTATGTCTAAATCTAGTGTTGTATACAAAATCAATTGTCCTGCTTGTCACGCCTCGTATGTTGGTAAAACTGATAGAAATTTGTTCATTCGCACAAAAGAACATGCGTTAGATAAAGATAGTGGATGCAGTTTACCAACACCTACGCACCTGTGAAAATTTCGAATTCATTAGATCTATTTCAAATTTTCCTGCTATTTATAATGACAACAACCATTGTAAAAGTTCGAACAAAGAGGACGAAAGAACATACTTCACTAATTTAGTTAGAAACAACACCATTGTTGTAGACCAGGACAACAATCGGAATGTTCTTCTCTATAAAGAAGCTTTCCATATTAAGCGCCAGAAGCCCTCTTTAAATATCGGGCTGAAGGCTAGCCGCGAACTCACTTTGTTTAATTAGCTTTAGTTTTTCTTTTTGTTCATTTTTTGTTCACCCTGCATATATTATTGTAACTACTATATATATTTCACCAACTCTGTAATAATTATTAGTCTGATGTTGGCATGAAAGTTGCCGAAATATAACTACTGACTTTTAAGATCTTGTTACCAGTTATCTGTATACAGATGAACATACTCGGCCTTTCGTTCATACTTTATGAGGTGTGATAACTTTGACAAGAAAGCTACAAAACAAAGAACAAAACGAGACAAACTTCCCTTGCGTTTTTCTACTACTTAATTGTATATAAGAAACTGTTATGATGATCTTGTTTCCAGTTGTTATGAATGTCTTTGTTTTTATCGCTCAGAGAGACATTGAGCCCAGCCGCATGGTTCAAAATTTGAATTTTGAAAGGTGTCGGAAATGGGAGGACCTAACTCTTATAGCGCGGTTTCTTGTTTATTAAAAAAACATACTCACGTAACAAGTAACTACTAATTAGTTCAAAACCATTTCAAAGTATCCTTAAATTCATACCAATAAATGTAGTAGGTCAAAACAAATATCTTGTGTTGTTCAATGTGTTGGTTCTTAGTTTAGAAACTTAAAATTCGATGTGCTCCTCCAATTAAAATGGCTCGCCTGTAATAACTAAGAAAACAGGTTTACCTTAATGAGTACTAAAGCTTCTTCGATTTCTTGAAAATCAACAGCGCTTTCCTAGAAATAGGTTAAAAAGTCAGCTCTTGTTAGTGCTTACATAAAAATGCAGAAAAGATGATTTCAGGAACGATGCATCGTTTTGGGAACATTACACTCGTACCGTATATGATGTAATAAACGTCCCCTCTCTAACTAAATAAAGGCACCCATAAACTTACAAGTTTATGTTAAACGCCCCTCTGTAACAAACCACCCATTGCATAAGAAAAGCCCCCCTTCCCTTATTTACGCCCCTTGCTTTATCTCTACCACCGAGAATCTTTAAATTTGAAAAAAACGATCGCAATGCAGTTACATTGCTGACAACCATAAACATTTTACATTCGCCTCTCTCTTTTAAACGCCTCTTACAATTTAAACGCCCAACACCCCCCCCCCCCGACCCTTGAAATTTGATAAACACTCCCTGTATTTATTAGTAAGTTACACACACCTTGGTGAAAAACTTCATTTTTTCTGTCAAATCGTCATGCTGTTCTTTTAGGGTAAAATACTGAACTCGTAACTGACGAAGCTCTTCTTGCTGCTTTTCTGCACTTTCTAGAAAAAAATAGAACGGTAGAAAAGGATGTGCATCTTTGACTGGAACTCAACAGGAGTGGCTATTCTGTGTCATAAAGGGTCAAAAATTTGTATTCTTCTTCGAAAAGTAGCTGATAATAAAAACCATACGAGTTAATACTCCATACTCTAGGTAATTTTGGTTTCCATTTTTGTTGATGAAAACTCTATGTGATGGTGAAACTTGCGACCTGCTGCTGGTTTATAAACAAAATTAAGACCACGTCTGTTTATAGTATGATAAATCTTTTGTCAGTTTAGAAGGTTAAAAAAAGCTCTTGTGTAAACAAAAAAGGGGCCAGAGGAAAGAATTGATATGGATAAAGGTTTACTCCAATGAAAAAATTAGACAACAAATGGCAGCAATTCTGGGTGATTAGCTTCAAATTTTATTTCTTTGATGACGTGGTTGGAAACTGCCTCGGCCTTGCACAGCCGAAGTTGCAAAGACTTGGCTGTTGCAGCAAGCAAATCTTCCTTTACAGAAGTAAGAGCGAATATTACTGACCATGTTTTACCAATTTGTTGCAAATAATTAACCTTAAAACATAAGGTGGCCCTGGTCCAACAAAAGATCTAAAGAACAATACTAAATACATAAAAAGATGACGGTTGTTTATATTCCCACAATGCCTTGCTGACCTAGCACCTCCGAACGAGGCTCAGAGAAGGCCGCAGTTTGTGAAACTCCTCCTTGTACTAACAATACTTTGCATAACAAATTTGAAGATTATATATTCTCACTGTGCCTTTTTACGAACAAATTTATGTTTTTCATGCGCAAAGAACTGTGGGTAAATGTACAGGTCGCCATTTTGTTCGGAATTGTCGATTGCGCAACGTAACAAAAGTATTTTAAAGCAGTTACCTCTTTCGGATGTGAGTTTATCCAGAATATCGTTCCTCTCTTTCAAATCCGAAGTCGTTGTTGCACGTAGCTGTTCGATTTCAACCTGAAACAAAGGCAAACAAATAACATAATGTAACGCATATAACATTAAAAATAACATAACATAGTAAAGTAAAAATCATGCTGTATTTGTCATTCGACTATGAGCATATTTCTAGAGAACGATCTAGTAACAATCGGCATTGCAAAATGGAATACAAACTTGCCGTTTATAGTGTCATGTAAATTAATTTTCATTTCTTTTCTTTCATTACCTTTGCCGCACCAATTACTTTGGTAGCAGCTTAATTCAATTCATGTAGATATGGCAAATGCAAAGAAACCGCTCCACAGGATTACACGCCATTATCATCTTAAAGCTACTTCACTCCTTGATGTTTTCCTGATCTATTTCAAAAAATTTCTCACCGAAGCTACTATGGCAGCACGAAAGAGACCTCTGCCATTACTGGCAACAAACTTGCATTTCCGATCAAGGTATATTAGACTTTTTCAACTAAACAAGATTATGTCTACTCTGAAAATGGCCTGGAGAATGAAACTTGATTTTCCATGACTTTTCAGGATATCAAATATTAATAAACGCTTCGAATCATGCTGGGAATTTGCGATTGTAGACCTACGTATGTAATTTGCAACTACATATGTAGGTATTTTGCGACTCTATATCTACATGTTACTAAGTAATTGGCGAATGTCTATTTATATGTAAGAAATTATTATAGGTAATCGAATGAGGTCGGGTCAAATTTCGAAAAAACAAATTACGCGTCCTTTGGCCTAGTTCGAATTAATTCTTTCTGAATAAGGCCATTTCCCCCCAATTCTATGCCTTTTCCACGACCAAGGCCATTTTATCCTAATTCCACGATCTTTCGAGGCCTAGAAAACGTAACTTTAAATTCCATGACTTTTCATGACCGTGTGACCCCTGTAAACGTGGTGGTTAGTCTGCAAGGCATTAGATTTTTGACCTGCTGAGCGAATCAAGAAAATGTCAACTGCCCTCAATATTCAATAGCTGGTGCTCATGTTCCACGTTTTCCTGGCGCAAATTTGGAAATTTCTGTTTACCTATCACCTCCCAAAAATGCCAAAACCTGTATAGCTATGATTCCTCCAACAAATGGGCACGCATGTAGGTCTTTGCATGTTAGTTGAACTCAAATAGAAAGGTTTCTATGTTAGCGTATTAAAAACAAAATATTGTATATAGCTAAAATAAAATTATTCATTTCTTAACATTCTTTAATAATAATAATAATAGTATATAGCGCCTTTTCCATAGGTAGATGATCAAAGGCGCTTAACAATAGTTTACAGTTGACTCTGGTATTGAGGGTC
>JAOBAT010122198.1:0-13319 GCA_026413305.1 Hydrozoanthus tunicans
TTCCCCCCTTCCCCTCAAGAGGTCAACTGGTATGTCCCTAGCTTAACACTATGGAAACCGGAGATAAGCGCCGGCCAAATGCGGCACTTAACTTGAGAAAGGATTTAGCTTTATTTAGAGTTTGTATAAGTCCTCCGCTTTCCTTCTTTCTATAGCTGGACCCAACAAGAAGATCATAACCATAAAGATGGTCGAAATCCTGGAGCTCAACCAGAGGGGGTTTCCTGTTGGCCTTGCACAGAAAGCAAAGCATCAATTCAGGAACTTTGCAAAACAGGACTTCAGAGTGAGCGAAGCTCGAAGCGTTGTGTACCAAAACCTGAGTGCATATCGAGTGGCTTTTGCATCGGCAATCAACGGAGCAGAATTAAGAGTTATCGTGCATATTTTCAACGAAACAGGAAATATCACAAATGGGGAGGAAGTCAAACCTGTCACCAAGGGAACTGTGAAGTTCACGGTTGAGGTACTTGTTCATTCTCCTAACAACACATTTAAAATTGTACGAATCAAATAGAAAGGGGGAAGGGGGGGGGGGGGGGGTGGTCTTGACTAAGACGATAACAATTTATCAAACGAAATCAAACGTATTAAGTGCCGCGCAATGTGCACTTTCCTTACTTGTATTAAGCTATAGTGACGGCCTAGTCAGAGCTGGTCTCCTACACTGTATAGCAGAAGACAATCATTGTGTCATTAAGGACTGTTGATCGCAAATAAGTTACATCATTTGTTTCCACCTCCGGGCTCAGTCAAAATAATATGAGATCCATGCGAATGTTTGTAAAACTAAATACTATTTGTAAAACTAACCGCTTTAGAGACAGTTTTATTACCTGCCACAGTTTTAAATTTTGGTTAATCATTCTGAAACTATAGTTTTTAATAATGTGTTATAGATGTAACATACAATTTACCTTTATCCACGATCTTTTGACACTGAAGTTAAACTTTGTCTGTTTATATTTTTAAAATAAATTTGTGTTCCCCGGTCAGAAAACTGCAATACAATTTTGATCTATGAACAGTCTATAAAAAGTTTGCCCATGTACTTAATTTTCTCCTAAATACTGTGGACCCCAATTTCCTTTTACTCAGTACCTTTAAATAAAACCTTGTAATCTTATCAAGTTTCACTTTGACATCTTGCGCCGCGTGCGCACAACGAAAACCTAAAAAACGTACGTAGTTTCTCTCGTCATTAAAAAAGTTGATACTCCGTTTAGCTTGGATAAAAAACATAGGTGATTTCTTAAACGAAATAAAAGGAGGCAATAACGGACATGTGATTTTCGTCTCCCTTTTATGCAGCTCAAGAACTGGCGGTTTTGTGGCGACGAAGGAGAAACATGCAGATTTAGAAGGAGAGAAGAAGTTGGCAGCCAAATCGAGTTGGCGCTTCAAATAAAGGGAAAAAAAGAAAAACCCGACGAAGATAACAGCGTGGAGGATAATGAAGATGAACAGGAGGAGAACGAGGAAGAAGGCGACAGTGGTAGCGGTGAAAGCAGCGAAAATCGCGGAAAGGTTTCCAAGAGCAGTAATTACAGAAAGTCCAAAAGGAGTAAGAAGTTTAAAAAGCTAAGAAAATTCGTGCTTAAGTTTCTAAGACCTTTTTTGAAGAAAATCAACCGATACGAATGCCGCAAGCGCATGAGACGAAGCTGTGGTAAGAAGTACGACCTTGGCGATGAGGACAAAGTTGTGCTATTCAAATCAGTAAGTAGAGCTTGAGTATAAAAAAATGCTAGAGCGTAATTACTACCCATTTATCTTGCATTTCACTATCATTGTGAGTGACTACCACTACCTTGAATCATGAATCATGGCTAAAAAATAAGAAGGAACTGTGAATCACATCATCTTGCAGGCTGTGAATAATGAATCATGGACAAACAATAAATGAATTATGAATCTTGAACTTTTGTCTCATAAATCATGAAGAAACTCTATAAATGAATCATGAATCATTAGTCGAAACATATCTGGGAATCACGAATTATCATACTGAAAAAATTCCGCTTCCACCCACGACACTAATACTATCACTGTCACTATCATGGTACCACTGTAACTTTCACTTAAACTATGACTACCAAAGTCACTATCGCTGTCGCAATCACTATCAGTATGACAAAAGTTATCAATGTCACCCAAATTGTACAGTTATTCCTTTGCTTCTCGCTAAAGCTATTCTTTCACTATTTAAGCACTATCCATTCCAATATCGCTTTTTAATTGTTATTACCACTATTCGGTTACTGTCACACAACATAGTCAACCATCACTGTCACTCACACCAGAACCAAAACCTTTATTATCACTTTCGTAGTCACCATCACAACAACCATCACTATCACTGCATGTAAGTAGGGAATTTAATATACGAGACGGTAAAACTGACAACGGCATAAAACAATGGTGAATACAATAGCTGCACGTTGGAATGCACCGTGCGCGCCACCTGAACTCTGTTGCCTTGAAAAGTAAAACACGAAAAGCTTAGTTTTAAGTTTTCACGGCTAGTCGAGAACGACTTACTGAAAATGTTATCAATCCCTTTTTACACCTTTAAGAAAGCACTATCTCTCTTTCTATTCACAAAACGTTTCTTGGACTAAAGAAGAGTAAACTAGCCATAAGCGGTCGAAAAAGGCAAGCAAGAAGTGTGCTTTTTGAAAGCTGTCACCGTCGATGTTTTCATATCTTAAACCTCTTTGATATATAGTGCAATCGCTATATCGCGTGAGCTTTTCCAAGTGTTGCTTAAAGCCCACCGCACACTTGTACAATAGCATGCAATTTTCGTCGCATGCAATCGAAATTGTTGTCGCACATTCACCGCACACGTTTGCGAGAAGATACAATAACCTCCGACAAGGTGTACTCACTTTTAAAGAAATCAAACATGTTTGATCCATGCGATCAATATTGCATGCCATAGAAATTGCATCGCAGGCCCCCGCACACAGAAGCGATGTGCTGCAATTTTGGGCCAAATCGATCAATGTATCTTCTTGTTGTTGATTTATCTTGTTTTAACTCTTAGGTAAAGGTTGATGGCAACTACACCGCAATGCCCGAAGGCTACCCAACATTGGCAAAAAGAGGTGCTAACTACCTGTTCGTTGTTCGTTTCCCTAAAGGACAAAACATCTCCTACGATCCGACTGTTGATCTGAGTCCTGTCGAGGGTATTGTTTCCGATATCGAAGAAGAAAAACCGACCACAGACTCTGGATCTTCTTCATTAACGCCACATTTTCTAGTGGCGGTTGTGTCACTTTTAATGCATTTGTTCCGTGGTTAGTTTAGAAAAAGCTTGGGCACTCCTTCTGTAGACTTATTTCAAACTTTCGGAAACTGTAACAATACTCAGTCGGGTTAACAACACCTTAGAATTCTGTCGATAGTTTTAGGTGTGTTTTAAGAAATAAATGATTAAAAAGTAAAGAAATAAATTTAAAAAGCAGAAAAAAACTTGTTTGTCAGGTATAACAAAATGTTTTAGGTATAATTAACAAGTATTCCAAGAGCGCGTGTTGGATATGAGATGGTAAACAGCCCACGAGAAGCGTAGCGCCGAGTTGGCTATAAATCATCTCATATCCAACAAGTGCGAATGGGATAACTGTTTTATTAAATTTGATTAGTTTTTTAAACTCTTCCATACTTGAAAATAACAGCTAAATTTCATTCAGAACCTATTTTTTAGCTTTGCAAACACTACAGTCAGTTTCCATATTTGGTGAGCTCCGAATATGAGCTGATAACCGAGATTGAATGAACCAATCAGAACGCGCGAATCGCAATATTCGAGATTGAAGATTCAATAATATCTAATATCTGTTCGTAGAACATTTAAAAGATAGCGTGGTGTTTTGTTTAAAGAGCCTGTGATATGAAATATTTCGTATGGCACTTCAAAGTCTCAACCTTATTCAACTTTTTATCTATTACCGTAAATTAAAAGCCCGGGGCGTTTAATAAATTTTAGTGGTTCTACGGGGGCGTTTAATAGATACAAGGCGTTTAATAGAGAGAGGCGTCTATTTCATTTCTATGAATTTATTGTAAAACAAAACAAAACTTAGACGTGTGGTTTGAATATGTTTATAGACAACCGCGAAAAGACTAAAGAATTCGATGTTAATGCAGTTGGTGTGTATCAAGTCCAAAAATCGACCGAAGGTGTTAGAATTTGGCAGAGCATGTATCTATTGAGCTATCAAGAGTGCTTGATGGTTTTCTAGCCGCCTCAGAAACAAACTCTCTCATTGTTAAAGTTTGTGGAAAGCGAAAACGTGAAGTTGGTCTTGTTGTTCCCAGATGTTTTCAAGCTAGAACAAAGTGAAAGAAAGTTGCCGACATGTTGAACACAGTTATCAAAAGAATCAAAAAGCGATATCCGTACTTTGAACTTGAAATCGAACAGGAGATCATAAGCAAGCCACTCTTAAACAAAACAACCGCATAGGACAATAAATAAATAAATAATTAAATTCTTTTTCAGATGTTACTGTGTGTCACGCCTTCTTTAAGCCTTATGGCGATTTGGGGACGGGGGCGTCTATTAGATACGGATCATTTATTAGGAGGAGGCTTAGGCGTTTATTTGATAGGGGGCGTTTTTAGATCATTTACGGTAAGCATATTTACACTCATACGCAGCGCGTATATCCAACTGTTTTGGCGGGCCACACGTCTTACAATTATGCAAATGTCACCGAATCCTGTCGCCCATTGCAAACCAATATGAATTATTAGAAAATAATCCTGATGTTACGCGCGCTCTGATTGGTTACAAATCTATTTTCTATGAGAGAATAGAAAATGGATTTGCAGAAAATGGAAAAGCAGAGAGAAAACAAATCGGCTTCGCCTCGTTTTCTCTCAACACTTTTCGCGTGCCCTCTTACGTCATAACCATTTTCTAAAATTGTCTAGAAACACAAGCGATTTTTATTCCCTTGCCGTACAATGACATAAACAGTTTTATATCTTGGAAACCTTTGTAACACGGGTGGCCCGCCAGAACAGTGGGATATAGGCACTTCGCATTATTGTGAAGATGCCTTTAATTATAGGAAAACTAAGAAAGGAAAAAGCCACATTTGAAGTCTGCTATAAATCTTTAACCTTTCGACCAAAATTGATAACTGTTTTGAAGAATACCTCGAGATACACCATCAGCCCAAGTCTGGCTAAAATTCAACTAAAATTTGGTATGGGTTGACAGCATATTTAAAAGAATTGAAAATTTGCCTGCCCGACAACTGACGTCATACTCGATAAACATTAAGTGTTAACGTCTCGAGAACCATAAAATATTTTGGCAATTTTTTGCTTTTCCTCATTTAGAAAGGTTTTTCCACTGAAATAACAAACTATTTCATATCATTGTCATTTTAAGACGAAGGTTTGCTTACTTAACATTTTGACCTTTTGGCGCTGGCAATTTTGCAAAGAGATTTATCATATATTTTACATCTGTTGTAAGAACATTTTTTTCCTTGCAACTCTTGATGAACAGAGAATTAGGTAAGTGAAGAAGATGTACTGAAGCTTCCAAAGATTGAAACAACCCTTTTTTTTCTTTTGTTTCATCTCAACAGACCTGATTTGCTCTTTTCGTCACAGCCTGTCGCGTCTGTCGCGGGGCTCTGAACACACAACAGATGGCTTTTCCTTTCATAGTTTTCCAAAGATATAAAGTTAAGAAATGTAAGAAAACTCAGGTAAAAAACAGGTTGAGACTTTGAAGTGTTGTACCATATCATTTCCTGAAAAATGATGTAATTATAACGCACTGTTTATGTCAAAATAACCTTCATCCTGCATAACAATAATAATCTATTAATTCATATTGTGCTATTAAGCATGTAATGATCTGGGTAACAACAATAGTAGTACTGATAAAATATATACAAGTATTGGAATAGGTATGATCGTTGTCAGCATCTCCAAACAATTTAGCAACTGATTATCAGATATTTTTCCTTATCACTCTCCCGTACGTATCACTCTCTTCATCATTTTCACTGTTTATCTTTAATTATCACTCCTCTACGACCCAAGCTTACTAAGAGTATCTCGTTTCTTTTAAAATTCAGTTCTTAAACTCTTCTTAAACATTTGTAAGTAACAGGCAGCATGCATTTTCTGTATCCTGGACCAAACTTTAATGTCAAACAATTATTGTTTTGAACTACCATATCAACTAGCTTGAGTGCCAAAACTACTCTGTTTTTTTTTAAACAGATGACAATGTTATGTATACAACTTAATTTGTCCTCCCGAATGACAAAAATTATTCCACCATTTTCCAATGTTAAAGTTGTGTTTCTTCTTTGGTGCTTTTAGCTTCGTAGCTCTTACAATTTGTTCCTGTCACAACCTGAGAGTTAAAAAATTTGAAACAATAATGTTACAACAACGCAAAGTAATTAAAGAAATGACTACAAGTAAATAAAACTAGTGCGTTGGCATTTCTCGTGGATGTGGGATGCAATTTTTTGATAGTCCGTAATATTATAAAACGTGCAACCCTTTTGGACATTTTTATCACGTTTGCAGTAAGCAAGCCAATAAAGCAAATTAAAATGGGGTATGGCGAGTAGATTGAAACAATTATACTGATTGTAATGGCCGTCAGTTGTGTGCAAGGCTATAACTGCGACTGCGATTTTTTTTGTATGAATTAAATGTAACTGTGACGAAGTACAAGATTGTCACTGAGAACTTGACCATGACTTAACATGTTGTTGTGAATGTGGCCGTAACTATGAGCGTCACTAATGTAGTTATGACTTTTGTTATGGAATTTGCTGTAAATGTGTATGGCAATAAGTTCATGAGAAGCAGTGGTCGAAAAGTCTAATGGAGACAACTTTTAGTAAGGTTTTTCACAATTTTCACGATTTTCTAGATTTTCACGTTTTCAGCAGAATTAGAGTGCAGTACCTTCTTCGTTATTCTTGGACTTTCTTCCAACGCTGAGTTGAAGTGATCCTTTTGGCTCGAGCATTCTCTGTTATTAGAATTCTTATTGTTGGTATGAAGCCTAAAGGGACTGACAATCCGCTTTTCATAGAGTTTCGGCGAGTTGAACCGATTCCTGTCGAGTAATGTGTGCTGGGTGACATTGCTGTTGTCTTTTCCGCCCTTGTTCCCATTTATCGACGAATCTACATTTGTAAAACGAAAATAGTACATAGAATGTTACGTGTTTCGAGTAATATCCTTTTTTGTATATCTCCAAGTCTAGACTAAACATTGATGCGTGATTACCATTTCATCCCCTGAGAATATTAAACCCACTCCACCATACTTTCCCCCATTAAGTACACCCCGTGCATCTGACTTCCAGCTCTCCAAGTTAAAACAAAATGATCATGAAACATACAAAACAAACCATGTTCTTGCGTTAACTACATTTCCAAATAACCATGGTAAGAACTCCTATATTGATAATTACATATTATTGTTTAAAAGTGCAATGCGAAGGCAGGGGAGGGTTGTCCAGATTCAGCGTGGTTTGAAATCCGAGCAAAACGCAGCCTCTATCTGCACATGATCAGTGGAAAAACATGCCCTCGATTTTGAGAATTTACCAAAGATAGTTTGTTAAATCCATTTTCCAAGATCTAAAGTTGTACGTTGAATAGAATAAATGCTAGAGCTATAAGGATGCAAGGTAGGAAAATAAAAACTGAGAGGAAGTTCTAACGCCTTGTAAAATTGTTGAAATCAATCTCAAAAAGTCTGGACAACTGCAGATGCCGCTTAATCCAGGAATCTAGGAAGTCTTTTTTCCAACCCTTGAACAGTATTTTAAAAACACTTAAAAGTGTTTCTCCGAGACCGATGATAACGCGGCACCTCTGACCCACCCTTCTCCGCCTTCCCTGGTCCTCCCATCGACGATTAACACTGATAATTAGTGAACATTTGAGAATGTATCGGTATAAAGTATAGAACCCTTCTTTAAAGCTTCCTAATTAGTCGGGAAACCTTAACAAATACTTATTGTGTTACCCTCACACACCCCCTTTTCTTAGTAATAGAGAATATCAAAATTTCATAACAAAACTACAAAAAGAAATTTGTTGTATTAGAATATAGTTTGTGGAACATACCGACACTGTCGGATGTGCTTTTGAGCTTTTCGCATACTTTCATTCTCAAATCCATTGCCTTACTTCGTAGCTTTGTCTGTACGTGATCAGTGGAAAATGTGTACAGTATAGGGTTGAGTGCAGAGTTTACAGGTAGAACAAACACAGTAATCCATACGTAGGTCTTCTTTTCCGGGTCAGAGAAGTTTCCAGTCATAGATAAAATAGCAAGAATGATAACCGGCATCCAGCAACAAAAATCAGTCATGATAATGAAAAATAGTTTCTTTGCAAGTTTTTTATCATTCGTCATGTTCGTGGATCGAATATTTCCAGAAGACCGTTTTACGTTGATAAAGATGGCAATATAAGAAAATAGTATCAGTATGAAGGAGATGAAATTTAATACAATGTAAATAGCAACCGAGTACTCGAACCCTGCTGGCTTTTGCTCCGAGAGCTGCAAAGGGAGACAAACAGTAGAATGCCCATAAAAACTTTCGTTTGTTTTAGGTTCATGGAAATAGGATATCCCTGATATAGGTAAAGCTGCTATTACAATTCCAAAAATCCATATTGTTGCACAGATTATGGAAACCTTTTTGTAGGTGAGAGGTTTGCACTTGAACACGAACACTATACTAATGACTCTATCCAAAGTTAGCGTGGTTAGAGTCAAGACAGACACTTCCCCTGATAACATAGCAAGAAATCCAGTGATTTGACATCCAGTCCCAAGCCTCCAGTCAATATCGTGTCTAAAATAGTCCCCAGTCCACTTTGCATCATGAACTGCAATAATCAGCAAATATAATCCCATAAGAAGATCAGCCATTGCTAGATTCGATAACAGGAAAGACTGCACACGGTTGCTTTCTTTGAATTTCATCCGCCAAATAAGGACAAACAAGTTTCCACATAGAGCTAGGATAGCGATAATCCAGATACACACTCGAACCGTCTTGTTTTTCATCATATCAGCACAACTTGAAAAAGCATTCCCTTCCGAATCACATGTTAGTTTTTGGGGAAGAGATTTCTTTGCATAACAGCAATAAATGAAACTGTCCAACGTCCTGCAACGAAGGAAAACTTGTCATGTTAAAGGAACATCATTTGGGTATTATTCATCTACGGCTCTTAGCATTTCTTAACTTTTCTTGTGATAATACCAATGTGTTTGGTACATTTAAAGTTATTGTATTGTTTACAAGGGACAAAAATTAAGTCACCGCAGGCTAGATGTAATAAACACCAGCAGGAATAATATAGTCAGCTAGCTAAATATAGTAGAATTGAATTTTTTCAGTATGCGGGTCATAGGCAATTTTAGGAAAATGTAATTTTACAATTAATATGAAATGATGAACACAAACTAACCACTGTTAAACTTACAATCAAAACAACAAGGCACAAAAGTTAATATATTACACTAGATTTATCAAGATTAGTTTATGTATATGAAAAATAGTAAATACTATATGAATGGATAGAATATATGAGAAAATAGCAGTACAATAATAGCAGTAAAAAACATTTAGTTTTTAACAAACAACAGATATCCATTTTCGTAAACTCTGATTGGTTCCCGTAACTCGCAATATCCAAGACTAAGAATTTATTTTCTGACGGTAGCCAAAATGGCTTCGCGTCTCCCGTCAATTCTTCCTTATTAACTTTATAAATTAATAGAAACTGCTGCTTTAAACTTACAAGTGTTTCAAGTTTCTTTGAGTGGTGAATGTGTTGGACGATAACTGCGTAATAGGATTGTCGTGAAGATATCTGTTGTAACAGAAAAATTAGTTTAGGTTTCAAGATATTTTCAAGGCGCCATGTCAAACCAGTAAAAGAAAGAGAAACGAAGACGCTATATGAAACAGGCAATAGGCGGATTTTAGTTGACGTATTTTTTCTGAAAAGAAAACTTTTTAAAGCAAAACACTTTGTGATCTTAAACAATGAAACCTTCGTTTTAAACCACTAAACAAATATAACATTTGACTCATTAATACTAATGTACAAAACTCTCCTATAACAGAAAGAGTTGTACCAATAAGATGATACGAAACAGACTCCATACATTGTTCTCAGCAACTCCAGTCCTTTAAAAGTGGAACTTGTAACTGTAGCAATTCTGTTTTTGTTTAGATACCTAAGAAGATTGTAAAACAAGCTGTAAGTGCATAGTTTGTGGAGGAAAATTGATGGAAGGGAAGACGTCTTGCAATGATGCGAGAAGCCTTGGCACTTGCAAAAACTGGCGAAAAGGGCGCGTTTTCAGAACTTGGCAAATAACTTAAAACAAAAAAAAATCTAACAACCGTGACGATGCGCAAAATGGACAAGAGAGTTTTTAAGTATTGTTCTCAAAAACAAAAGAAATGCAGAGTTTTAACCAAGTTTGAACTTTAATTACAGTGAAACCCCGCATTACCGGGCCACCTTGTTAAGACGATCACCTCGCTATAACGGTCACTTATTGTTGGGTCCGCCAGTCGAATGGCCAAACTTTTTCTTATAAAAAAAACCTCGATAATACGGTTACCTCGTTATTACAGCCAACTTTTTCTCGCCCGTATATGACCGTATTAACCGGGGTCCCACTGTAATGTTTTATATCTGACTTCCAATAAAGAAGGATGGTGTTATATCCGAAACGACGTTGTAGCATTATACTAGCGTTTTTCGGCTTTATGGAGTTATAGCACTTAACTCGATACTTCACAAAGCCATATATGTAATATGAGAAATAACAATCTTAGTTGATAGCTTCGACGAACTCAATGATCATAACTACGTAATAACCAGGAAGTAATATAATTTACACCCTTTCAACTTACAGAACTTTCAAACGCTTCAAATTTGTAAACAGCCCATCGGGTAAGATCCGTATGGCGTTGTCTTGCAAGTACCTGAAAATATTTGAAATGACATAATAAAGAAAACAGCGAGTGCTGAAACTCCAAAGTCAAAAGCAGAAACAAAAATGATAGATAATTACAGATATTCCAAATCCCTGCAGTTCTTGAAAGCATTTTCTGAAACAGTTGCAATTTTGTTTGACCGCAAGCTTCTGCAAGTGAGACAAAAACAGCGTAGTAATTTAATTATTATCTAGTACAGTGTTGAACAAACAGTTACCTAGCTAAATTGTTTAAAGTCCCTATCAAGCTTATTATTTTACTTTTTGGATTAAAACTGTTGTCATCTGTGAAACCAAAATTCAAATACTGGACTGGTAACCAGTGACGTAGCAGCAATGAGTTATGTGGTTTTTGTTTGAAAATATTCATTTCTGTTAGAAAATGTCATAAAATTTTTATTTCAAACATTTTCAAAGGAATAATTCATTGATTAAAGTGACTATAGTGCCGGAATCGAATTTTTTGAGGTAAAAAAATTGTCTCTGCTTCATGCCTCGTGCTACGTCATATGCCTCGTACTACGTCATCATTGCACGCTTCAAGTCGGAAAAATGTAACAGGAACGGCGAGAAAAGGTTTAATTTTCGAGAATTACTATTATTAAGGGTTCTACTTTTCATCTAGAACTTAAAAACATAAGCTTGATAGTGACTTTAAACTTTGGTATATATACTTCAAGACAAAAAGTAAAAATACACGTTTTTATTACATTGCAAGTAAGGCTTCTGCGACCAATTAACAAAATCGTGCGCGCTGATTGGCCAAAAATTGGTCCAATAACATCCCATACAGCACAGGGAAGTTACTGGACCGATTTCTCGTTAACGCGAGCACGCATCAATAGTCCTTTGTTCTGTTTTACTGATCTAAAACTGAAGACATGTAAAAAATATCTTATTAACTTTGTTCGCTCGGTCTGTCCAGGAAAAATATTTGCTCTCGGTGTTTCATGCAGATCCCGCAACGCTCGGTGTGCACTGTGAAAGACCTCGGCAAATATTTCCCCAGACAGACCTCGGACTCAGTCATTAAGATATCTGTATCATAATTCATGTTACATTACTCGCAAAAATTTTCGGACGTAAAAACTTCGGACGTTTTATTTCGGACGGTTAATTTCCGGCCCATTTTTTTTGGTTTCGGACAAATTTCGGACACTTTGCAAAAATATTACTTCAGTAAATTAACACTTACAAAACACGAATTAATCTGAAACAACATCGGTATAAATGATACTTTAACTTAACACTTTTAAGTTTTAACAGATAAAACAATTTTTTTTTCAGCCACCATATTTATTCCAAAGGCTCAGATTACTACGGATACAAGGGTAAACAAAGTTAGCAGACTGTGTTCATGTGTCCGCATGTCAGTGGCGTGTGCCTGATAGTCTACTCTGCAAGAAGGTCTTGAAAAGGATCTTCTGTTTCTAGCTCTTAGTATGTACTTCAAATGATGTGCATTGTGTTTTTCATTAAATAATTTCCTTTCCTGGTCTTTCTTGTGATTTTCAAGCCTTGAACACATACCATGTAATCCTGTTGCGGACATTTTCGGACACTTTTTGTTGTCCGAAATTAAAATCGTCCGAAATTTTTTGCAAGTAATGTACTTTCAGACAAATCCTCAACACAAGCTTTGTCACTTTCCAAATTCATTTTTATTGTTCAACAACAACCTTCAGATGACTTTTTAAGGGTTATAAGTTAAGGCAATTGGTACCTAGTTTTGGCTGCTGGTCAAGGCTTGTATTCGAAGGAATAAGGATTGGAGTGATTAAGGAACGTAGGAACATTACGTAACTAAAAGACGTAGGATATCTCGGAATATGGATAAAGCGACGACGTTTCGGTAATACCTACTGACACTATGTAACTTTACCGATAGTAACATAGGAAATTCGATCAATAAACTAAACAATTCTTTTGAAATCCCAAAACCTTCTAGCATAGGAAAATCCCATACTACTTTGGGACAGATGTTAAACACGAATCTAAATAACGGTTTGAATTTATAGTTTTGAGCAATACTTCAAAAATGGTACTACGTTATGTTTCATGAAAAAGTACTGTAGCGAGAAAAAAAACAGTTATTTGATTGCAACCAAAAAAACCCAAATATTAATTTAAAAGAATTCCGTAGGCTGTAACTATTACAGCGATTATAAGTTTAAACTACTATAGCTACTACTACTACTGCTACTACTACTACTACTACTACTACTACTACTACTACTACTGCTACTGCTACTGCTACTGCTACTGCTACTGCTACT
>JAOBAT010122209.1:0-13319 GCA_026413305.1 Hydrozoanthus tunicans
AAATATGCCAATATGAGAGCTTCTCTTACACTTTTAAGTCCTCCGTGCGCCATCTTTAATCTGACGATCAGCTGTCGCGTCTTGACATAGCTAAATCAAAACATTGACGGGCCCTCGTACCCAGTCTACAACATCGACAACGCTCAAAATGACGCGTCTTAGGTGACCCGCGTCCTCATGCTAAATCACTCTAACAATTCCTTCGTGAAAGCGGTTTGCACGTGCAAAAATGTTCACACCTATTTCTTAAATACGATGCTTGGGGGAGAAATTGACTAGTTTGAGGTAAACATGCAGAAGACCTATTCCATGCTAATCGATGTATAATACTTGGATGACGCCATCAATATTAAGCAACATATCGAAAAATTGTGAAACAGCCACAAGATGACGTAAAAATGACGTCTTTTGCAAAGTAATTTTCAGATGCACATGGTGCAGCAGTACTTGCCTGATGAGTTTATTTTGAGTTTTGGCAATCCAATGATTTATTTCCTGCAGCCGTATCATGACTCACCCTCCTCCTCCCTCATTTTTTCATCTTCATTTTAAAAAAGGCTGATATGTGTGAAGGCAAATATGATCGTACTATTATATTTTATTTAAGAAGAACTCAGGGTCTTAAAATAACTGAGGAGAAGGTGTTGCCTTTGCCCTAACATCAGCAAACGGTTAGACCTTCGCGTCTTCTCGGACAAGGACGTTAAACCGTAGGTCCCGGGTTGCAGACCTCGAAGGGGACCTCGAGTCCTGTTGTCTGTTCTCCCGTGACTCCTTGAGTCAAAATGCCATAAGAATTCATAAGAATATAAACAGCCCATAAAATTTATAGTTTTACCCTGGATTGTTTTTCTTTGTTCCCTTATACAAACGGTCTAATAGATGTTCGCGAATGGTTATGGTTGGATGAGCACACAACCAACACATACCAAAATGTCTCTTCCAGCTCGTTTTCTATATATCCATCCTGGCCATCACAGTAATCTATATTGTTTGTACAAACGTTTATTATTTTGTTCAACAGTGTTTTGTTTTCATTCCAGCGTACGCCGGAATCAAACGATCTGCTACCTCGTGCAGACAAATAAAATTTTGCTGGTTGTACAAAATTTTAATGATATAGCTTGGCGTAATGCGTAATGCATCGGCTCCATGGTTCATTGACTGCAAAGCGTCATTGTTTTGTATATTATAAAAAATTGACTTTTTAGATTTCAAATTATATTTGGTTCTAATATAGCATGGTAGCATATATTTTTTTAAATTTTACTTATCATTATTAATATTATATTTATTACAAATATCATTATGTACGTACGCTACTCTCTAAGCTGGATTGTATAATTAACATAGAAGATCCATGGAATGTTAATAAACTATTATTATTAGTATTGTTATTATTTTTTTTTTTAATTTCTATTATTATTATTATTATTATTATTATTATTATTATTACTATTTTTAAAGAAAGTTTAATAGAAGATCCTGATCTTATTCTTCTCGCTTTAAAGACCGGCAAATTTGTCTGACAACCAAACTATTAAAGGAGTAAGGAGCCGCTTAGGTGAAATCGGATGACATAGCTCATAGAGCCCTTTGATTACTTATTTTCAGAAGATAGTTTGGTTTGTTTCTGTATAGCTCAAATATGCAATGAAAGAAAAGAAGAGAGACAAAACAGACTCCCGTGACTCGCGATATTATTAAAGTATTTTAGTTGAGTTTGAGACGAACGATAGACAAAATGGCAGCTAGCTCGCGCTTCTTGTAACTTTTAGACAAAAAATTTAGTTTTGACCGAAGAAGCCGTTGTAGCAAACACGAAGAAGAAAAAACATCGGCTTTTCGGTTTTAAAGGCAGGAACAAATATGTATCTTTCAGAATTTGCTGGAAAAAAAATGGTCAACAAATATAAACAAAACTCACAAGCGCTTGTAGTTCAACTAAGTTCAAAGGTTTATTCTGTTTTGTTTCTTCTCTTTTGGTAAATACTAATTCACTATCCCCCTCAAGGGTATCAACCACTACTAACTTTTCCTTCAGGGGATAGTTTATCAATTTAACCACAGATATCCCGATGGACGCTGTCAAAGCGTTTGCTTTTGTCTTTTTTGGGGAGATGGTGTTGAACTTATAAAGTAAGAACCAATTGGAAATTTTATCGGTTTGATCCATTGGTTTGAACTAAATAGGACAGACTTAAACATATGTTGTAACTTCACCCAAAACCAAGATAAAAGTTTTAATCCTTTAATTAATCATTTGTGTGAAAATCGACCAGCAGCAAAGACAACAAATGTTACTCCAGACTTGATAACCACGCATTCAAATTGTTTCTAGCTATTTGTCTGAAAATAAGATTTCCGAAGTACAACCAGGAGCATTCAGTGGGCTTAAGTCTGTGAAGACACTGTGAGTTGAGTTTTTGATGCTCTTATCATAGACTCTGACAAAATGGGTAAGCTTCTATTTAACAATTATTCGCCGAAGGGGAAGTGAGTTTCTGGCTAGGAATCGCCGAGACGAAGTCGGACTATTCGTCACCCAGATATTTACTAAGCTTGAGGCGAAAATTGTTTTTGTAAAATTAATAACTTGATTACAGAGAAAAAATAGCCAAGTGAAAAATTAAAAAAACGCAGTTGTGTTTGTTTTTTTAAATTAATTAAAAATTTCCATGCGTTATTGCACAGCAACTAGTAGCGCGGGCAGATCACATGATCTGTTCAGAAAGGCTAAGTGAACAAATAGGCATAGCGGAAAAACACATTGCGCATGCGCACGTATTTTGAACAATTTCAGTCCAAGATGGCGAACAAAAAGGCTGGAAACTGTCATGTGCTACCGACCTTTTACCGTTCTTTTGCTTGGAAGTGATCGGGCAATGACCATAAATAGCTTTTCTCTAATACTGATGCATTAAGAAGACAACTATATAGGTCTGTTTTTTGGTGTAATCTACAAGTTTTAAGTCGATTTTTCATGATTTCAGAGATAGATTTCTCGAATTTTAATAATTCAGGCATTTCACTTTTCAGGTTAGCAATCGCAAAGAAAACGCAGTTACGATGGCGGAGAAAAATAGTAATACTATTCCTGAATCGGGTGTAAAGATGCTTTGTTTTATTATTTTATTTATCTTAAATTGATCCACGATGAGGCAAACCTCACTGCTCGATCATTTTCTCGCGAAAACGATTTTCCAGTTGTGCTCGGAACTTGACAGCTTTTAATTTTGGTGAAACTTGATCCCATGGAATCTGGCCACTGTTGAATGACTGAACAAGTTGATTATTTTTGGCCCAAAATTTTGGCACGTTTTGCAGCTTAGGCAAACGAGTTACGGACACGCGTTCCTTTAGAAAACTTTGACAATCAGTTAAATTGCAGCTTTTGGTAGGATCTGGTGTTTGTCTGTTCCTTGGCTTCGAAGTCCACCGTTGCATCTAACGTTGGTAAGTAATTATGGCTAGGAGGAAAGATCGATTTGGTGTCACTATTCATGGTAATATATTTATGGGAATATGTCATAGGTAAAGAGACTTTCACCTAACTAAAAGAGCAACAAATCTTCTTACAGTGACAAAAACGTGCAATGTATTAAATCTTATCTCCTACAAAACCAAAACAAAACAAAAATGTAGTGCCATTGTAAACTTTTTTTTATAAACTTCATTTCTTTTTCCACCCTATAGGAAAAATAACGACTTGGTCAGTTGTTCCAGAGGTCAGCAATCAGTTCCACCAAGTATTCAGCTGCCTTTCCACTGAAAACTGTATACTCCTTCCTCTCTTCTCCTTCTCCTCTCGAAGTTGTAGCTAAAATCTGTTGTTGTTAATTTTTTGTTGTTTTAAATGGCTCTCAAGCCACTATTTACAAAATATTCGATTTATTACAACTTCTACAGAATAAGATATCATCTAGATTATTAAAATAATTTTTGTGTTATGCTGGTACTTTTCAAATTGGAATTCAATATGAGACTTACTTCGTCTGGGTGAAATACGTTCTCTGGCTCTGTTGAACAGCCAGCTGTGATTCAAATATAGTTAGTTGTTCAGCAGAGAAGCATGAGCTAGCTAGGAAAGTCACAAGTAAAATATTTTGTTTTAATACCATTTTCCTTGTAATATGTTGACACACATTCTGATTGTAGTTTTAATTATTATCAAATTTAAGTATTAATAATTGTTCTCACAACTAACAAATGTTCTTTCAGAGAATAGAAGTAGCTGTATGGTGTTGATAGTTTCTAAAAAATCTGATTCTGTATACCAGGTGACATACTAACTCTTTTGGGAGTTGGTGATTTAAACAAATGAAAAACAAATAAAATTCAAAAAAAAGTCTGAAACTGATTATCATCCCAAATGGATGAAGTCACCAAACTAACTAAAGACCTAAAGCACGACTTGAGAAGTTTTTGGTTTAACATTAAGAATAAATTTATTGGGTATATAAGTTTTATTCAATCAGTTTTATTGCATTTTATGAATAATTTTGCGAAAACGTTTTTTCTCACCTTTGGTTTTCACGGGGGAGCGTACAAAGAGTTAGAGGTAATAGCCTTGCAGTTATCTGCCTCCCTTAGGTTAATGACGCAAATACTCGTCCCCGTAAGTTCTTAAATAATATGGTCAAACACGTTTAAAAAAACGCCGAGGACATGGGACTTTTCTTTCCCACAAAGAAAATCTCTTAGACGAAAACAACACTGTGTTGTGCTCTTGTTTATTTGTAACTGTAAGTGTCGGGACAAGCCGTGACTAGAGTTCGACTTCGCAAGCTCTCGAATCAATTTCATTCACTATTGAAGTTTTCCCTGAGCAACTAGTCGCTTGCATTTCTCGAGCGTGTGGCTAAAAAAACAAATATTTGTTAACATTTTGTAACCCACAACAAGGCTAATGCTGAACCACACCTTGACAGAACCTGTAACAAAGTCGTATGGTAAAAAAAAGCGGGAAATGTGAACGCGTGTCCGCCGATTAGCGCAACTTATTGAGAAGGATACAAACAAACACAGCGACTGTACGAGTTCTACTTTTTAAAACCAATCACTTTATTTATAGAACCAAAACCAGTATCTACATGGACAGTATTCTGCTCGATCTGTCTCGTTTTCGACATTGTTCACAACAAAGTCAACGGACAACACAATCATTTTTTGTTTCATTTGACGTTAGTACAGACGCAAAAACCCCATCTTAACTTCAAAAGGTTCGTAAAAAAGTCATATTAAAATTTAAAAAGTCATATTTGGTGTTTTGTACACCAATATTTAATCTTTCTCTTGAAGAAGTTTGGACCTTAAGCTTTCATCGACGTCCTTATTTTCTTTTTAATTTCGAGACCCATCGAGGAAAATTCAAAACGACCATGTTCTTAGCGAGACCATATTAATATTTGCTCATGGCACTATGATATCAGACCAAAATCACCTGTTTATATAACTTCTCAAGTGGAGACGTAATTCCTGTGAATGCTGGTGAAATATAAGGGCAATCGTTGTTTCCGTTAAGCTACAAGAAGAACTGAAAGATCCCCAAAATTTTTCCTCTGTTCGTTCGCAATCTTGGATTGAAATACTTCAAATTGCGTGCGCTTGTGCAATGCGTTTTTCCGCTATGCCGAACACAGATCTTAATTTCTGTTCAAAAACAACGGGCACGAATGTAGTTTAAAAAAGCATGCAATAAGCAGCCAGATCAAGTACAAAAACCAAACACAATTGTTTACATTCACATTGAATGCAAATGAGCCATTCTGGAAACTTGTTCCCAGATTCAGGCCATTGGAGTTAGTTGACAGCATGAGTTTGCTAAATGGTCGATCGCTTAACTGAAGGAACTGTGGATTCTGTCCTTCAACGCGACGAAGCTGCTTTCGCGTTGTTTAAATTTTTCCTCATTGAAAAGCTGTTTCAGGTATGATTTCGGTGTTTTATTGGCTTCACTAAATATATGGTTATCGCAGTGAAATCTTCTTAACTTGCAGTTTTGACTTCGAGATGGCAATGGAGAGGCGCTCGCCATTGACAGCAAACTACTTCTTTTACAAAACATTTTGACTTTTCTCCTAACAGACACCCCAAAACTTCGAGAGGCATTGTTTCATTTCATTCACCTCCATACTTTCATCTTCTGTTGTAAATTTGTTTTGTTATTGAAACCACTCTGTCAACAAAAGAAAACCAGTTTGTCCAAAATTGTGTTTTGTTGTCATTTGCTCAATTGCAGGCGCGTGTTTGCATCTAAAACGTTCCTACTTTCTTTAATTAGTGCAAATCGTCGTAATGATATTGTATAATCTTTATAACCTCGCATGAAGTTATTACAGCCAGGATAGTGTGTCAGCCTCCACCAATCAGAGGAATGGAAACTCTATAATCACCTGAGTCATTTACTAAAAGTAAATCAATAATGAAGCGCTCACTGTACAAGTCTTATACAAACTATACGTGAAACGAGAGTAACGTAGGCAATAAATCATTACTTCACTTTTTTCCTCTCCCCCCTCGGCACACAGGGTCTTGTTCAATTTACTCAGTACTTTAAGCAACTGCTGTTTCTTTATTATTTTTATTTGGGTGATTCTAAACAGTGACTTCTCGTCCAATCCGCTGAGGTGTACATGTAATTTGTGGAACGCCCTGCAAGTTGTACGATCTGCCGCGAGGTTACAAGGAACCTGCAAGAATTTGACCAATAACGCTACCATGGACTTAAAGCTGTTTCGAAACATATTCAGTTCATACAGAAAAGGGAAGTTGTGATAATGATAACTCGATTATATATAATATTGATAATCAAGCGCTTCTACAGTCAAGTGCAGTGCAACCCCGATATTACGAACCCCATACAATGAGGTTCCGTAGTGAGCGAAGTAGTGTTTTGGGCCCGGCAAATTGGATGGGTAAAAAACTCCCTTACGCAAAACCCGTAAGACGCGAGAACTCGGTGTAACAAACCAACAAACGAAGTTTGGGGTTTCAAGTCTGCGTTTTGCACCAAAGTAACGAAGTTCACAAAGCAAAGGAACGAACAAGCTCACTCGAAATCCAAACAAATCTCCTATGGTATCTTGCCTGGTTTTAAGGCTAGTTAAAGCTTAGTGGTTTATATTTCTTGTGTTAAAATATCTAGCGTGGCCCGCAAATACCCACTTGTTGAGAGCTGAAAACGTTCGGCTCATTTTTTCACTTACAAAACTGAAACAATCTACTTTGTAATATCATATGTCACCAAATGATTTTACTTTTAGTGTCAAGATAGGCAGTTTACATTTCTTGGTGATGAGCTAAATGATCATCTTCATAAAAATTGAGTAGAAGATTCTGTTAAGAGTTAGTCCTTTTCACAAAGGGCCATCTAATAACATTAAATGTGAGTGAAGCCCTGCGGAGAATAAAATTTACATGTATGTTAAAGTTGCGCTGCATCTATCATGCTGCATATCGAAATTGTGAAATATCCTTACTCTCCTTGGATTTTAAATCTTGCACAGTTATGTTGTTAAATGAAAATCACATAACTAGCTAGTGCTGTGATTGATATGGAAAGTATCAAATTGACCAAACTTAGTTCGTAGACGATATCCCGCTACAAGCAGCAATTTGGTCGTTTGTTCGGTAACGCTTGTTACGCAGAGTCGTAACATGAACCATACACAAACTAGTTTTGTGCATTACTATTTTTCTTAGCCTTACAAGCTAAGTGAAAAAGAAAGAAACACATGATTATAGAAAATGTTTGAGTTTCCATGCCGTACATTGCTACCTTGAATCTTACCTGAGCTGTCCCGGTATCTATCATTATGTCACGATCTGCCGCCGCACGCCGCGCTCCAAACAACACCGACGTCTACCCGACCATGAGTTTTCTTTAAGAACATTGATCAACATTTTAAAACAAGATTGTTCAGTAGCTGTTAGCTAACAACAAAACTGCTATAGTGGTTTGTATTAACGGATAATGTTTGAGCCGTACGTTTTTCAATACGGTTTTGAATGTATAAAACTTAACAACAAATACCTGTCACAAGTTCATTCAATAATAGTCTTCACTGCGTAACAACCAAAGAAATTGGAATAGATTAGTAATAGGTGAGGTGTTTAGTAAAACTACCTTGCGTCTACATTTTAGTCAGGCCGGAATTACAAACTAAAAACCAATAAAGCAGTGGCGACGCATAAGATTTTATACTTTCCTATTCGGCTGATTCAGGAAGCCGCTGTTAGGCGTATGTCACGTGCACATTCAACACAAGAAATACAAGCCACTAAGCTTTAACTAGCCTTAAAATCAGGCAAATTTGTTTGAATTTCGACTAAGCTTGTTCGTTGCTTCGGTTTAACAGTAAATGAAACGGGATACAGACTTGTTTCCAAAACAGAAGTCCTGACAGGAGTTAATTATTAATACAAAACTTGTTCTCTTTTTTTTCGTCAGATCATGCTCGCATCTTGTGGCTGTCCGAGCACTATCAATTAAAGCTTATTGTCTTAGACTTTGCTATCTTAAACCAAATACAATAAAAGAGGATGAGTTTATATCTTTGCAAAAAATTGTTATCTGTTCTGAGAATTGAGCAAGTGGCGCGTGACATTCTGAAAACTCACTGTTTCTGCCGTTTTTCGAGTGAAAAATGAGCCGAATGTTTTGAGCTCTCAACAAGTGGGTATTTGCGGACCACGCTAGATATTTTAACATAAGAAATATATGCTAGTAAGCTTTGACTAGCCTTAAAATCAGGCAAGAAAACAATATACCATGGGAGATTTTTTGTTTCAAAAATTGTTCGAAATTATCATTTGTCAAGTGGTTTGTCAAGTGGCAGTGGAAGACGGCTAAATTTCCAAACAAAACGAACAAACTATCAAAATATATTTGCTTTTTCAGATAGAATAAATGTTGTTTGATAACATACTAGAAAGTTATCTCTGAACGGTGTGCCGTTTTTGAGCACGAGCGCGTTGAAATGTCATGTTTTCTATACGTTTACAGTGGCCGTGAATGGCGCATTTCGGGCTCATAATGCTGATTTAAAATTTGATCGTTTTCTCGCAAAATAAAAATCGCCAAAAACTTTTAATGTTATTTTCGAAAATAGTTCACCATAGGGGTCTTTTGGACAAAGTATGAAGAAAATGAAATTTTCAAACTGAAACTCGATGCTAAATAACTACTGACATCCGCTCTTAAAGTTCTTTGTCTCAATCACGTGCAGACTACAAGATTCAGAAGGATTGTCACAAGTAATCAACACAACGTTTTATATCCTCTTTGCCCTACTTATCTTTTATGAGATTTCTAAGTATTTTAATTAATATCGAGGGTTCCTTGCAATTAACAGAACTTATATACTAAAAGGCAATTATTCAGACCCTGGTGTAACGAAGTGAGCATCGGTTCCTTAGCACTTCGATGAATCGGGGTTGCACTGTGTGTTGTAAATGTCTTGTGTTAGAATCTGTAGCTCCGTTGTGTTACGTATCCTAAACACTGTATGATCGTCCCATTTCCTATAGTTGTCCCAATCAGTTACAAAACTGCTAAATTGGAGTATTAAAAAATTCTTTGAAGAATAGATTTTCCCAACTAATTACCTGAATAATTTCGGCAATTATAAAATTTATTAGCAAGGAATCTTCTCTCACGTTTCAGTTGTTTTAAACGTTGCTGAAATGCTTTGGAAAATACCCAAAGAGAAGAAAAAAACTAGTACTAGTGTTTAACCGCACAAAATTCATCTAAATCGTCTCTAAAACAAGTTTTGATTCAATCGTGGTTAAAATTCGGAGCCACCTTTAATACATAATAATCCAACTTTAGTTGAAAACGTTTGAGGTGAAGCATTTCCCATAGAAATACTTAGTTTTTACACTGCTGTATTCAATCTGAAGAAACTAAGTAAACGTCTTGTTAATTTATTTTAGACAACAAGAAAACTTGTCCCATTATATGTCCACGATCGACGCAGCCGCCAGCGGGTTTGTATTTTGGTGACTTTTATTATTTTATCTACTGAGTCAAGGTTAAAGCTCAAATTAAACCCAGAAGATTAAATAAGAAAACCTTATGATAAAACTGAATTTTGGCACGCTGCAAAAAGTATATAGTATATTGTCGCAATTTGTAATACCTGTCGCATTTTGTAATAGCTGTTGTCGCAATTTGTACTAGCATCTCGTCGCGTTTTGTAATAATGTGAGCTGTCGCAATTTGTAATAGCACGCTGTTGCAAGTAATTTCTTGGCATGTTTAGAATTCTTTCTGAGCCGTGTCTGAAATTTAAGCTAACAAAAATAAGCTGTTTTCAAATGTGAGATACTGCAGTATAAAAGCAGTACGATTGCGTCAAAGGACAAGTGATTAAAACTCGTTCATACTAACTAGTCTATTATTCGGTCTTCTCGAAAAGAAAACGGATTGCTTGCAGTATGTCAATTAGTCGTAGAGCCGGCCTTCGATAAAATAATGAAATTAAGCGAATTCTCAAAAATAGCGAGTTCACCTGCTTTTGTTTTGGTTTGTATAATCTTATGAAAAAAATATGGGTTCTGACATCTTCTGAGAAAACGAAATACAAAGAAAACATTTACATTACATAATAGTCCAACTTTAGTTGAAAACGTTTGAGGCGAAGTATTTTGCCATAGAAATACTTAGTTTTTACACTGCTGTATTCAATCTAAGGAAAAGAAGTCAACGTCTTGTTAATTGATTTTAGATAACAAGACAACTTCTCCCACTATACCTCGACGATCGACGCAGTCGCCAGCAACTGCTGCAGAACCGGATTTGTATTTTGGTGATTTTTAATATTCTATCTGGAGTCTAGGTTAAAGCTCAAATTAAACCCACAAGTTTAATTAAGAATACCTTATGATAAAACTGAATTTTGGCACGCTGCAAAAAGTATATAGTATACTGTCGCAATTTGTAATACCTGTCGCAATTTGTAATGGCTGTTGTCGCAATTTTTACCACCTGTCGCAATTTGTACTAGCATCTCGTCGCATTTTTTGTAATAATGTGAGCTGTCGCAATTTGTAATAGCACATGGCGAGACTTAATTGGTTCGCTACCTCGGGTAATCAACATTTATTTTATTTCAATTGAGGTGGATGGTTGCTGAAATTCTACTGAGCGCCGAAGGTGCGAGTTAGAAATTCGTTAAGCCACTATCCGACGAAATTGAAGTAGACTAAGTGTTTTAGTATATTTGTTAATCTATTCAATTATTTATTTATTTACTTGTTTATTTATTTACATTATTTAAACAGAAATTCCAGTTCAGCATAGCTGGTTTAAATGGAGATCTGTACAGAATAATACAAATAAATTAAAAAACTATAAAAATGAAAACAAAAAAAAGAAATCATTCAAAGGGTTAATTCATAAGAGTGAAAATTAACTGAGGTGATTAAGATGATTATATACCACTGAGGCAACTGTTCCTTTCAAGAAAACGAAATATTTTTAACAATAAACACTTTTACTACTTGAATCAATTAGCGTGACGAGACTCGCGCGTGAGCAGCCTAACATATGTATCGTGTTTTGACAGTTGTCAAGTACAAACAGTGAGACTTTTTAGGCTGTTTTAAACTTCCCTTGCTTTCACAGCAAACTTTTTCCGTATCGTAATCCCAAACGGACGCGAAGCGACTACTTCCGTCCGCCATTTTGTTTGGGTGTCATTATCTACTATTTCGGAGGTAAATATTGTCTCGTAGCAACTGTTTCTAAACCAATCAAATCGCGCGTAGCCGAGCTGGTATATACTAATGAGCATTATCCACTCGGTAAAATGTTGGTGTCGAAATTGCGGTAGAAAATTCCCACTTTTCAACTGTCACATACAAAGTAATTTTGCAAATACAGATAATTGAAATTCCGGAGAATAGAAAAAAAGCAACAAAGTATGCACTGCAAGATTTCAAAGTAAAAAGCACGTTAATCTTCAAACTATTCAAACTAAAACAAAAATAATTAAAACTTTTCAAACAAACAAATGGTACTCTTTAAACTCACGGCGGCATATCAATGTTTATGTTTTGCTTCTTTGTATATAATGGTTTGCATATTATTCTTGTATGGCGTTATAATTACGTCGCACCATATAAAAATAGCGATATTTAATATTGTTTGTTGTTCTTCGGCTTTTTAATTAAGGCTCTAAAACTATTAATCTTTAAAACATGTTTGCGCTAATCAAAGAAACTTCAACAATATTAAAGTCAGCTTAGTCAATGGTTTTGTGTTTTTTAACATTTTGATCGAATATATAAAAAAATGTTGTCAGCGGCCTAGAGTAACAGGATACTATTGTAGCTTTCGGAAACATAACATAATCGCTATTTTGACCTCTGAGTCAAGTTTCATTTTTATTTCTAAAAGTAATGATTTTAAACACTACACAAATTGACCTTAAGTGAACACAATTGGGAAACAACTGGGGTGAAAAAAGTACATTGATGACATCATATTTTTCAAGTGAAGTAAAATAAAAGGTACTAAATGTTATTTTCTAACCAATAGGGAAAAAACTAAGACCTAAAACAACAATGAATTGAAACAACGAAAAAGACAGAAAATTGAAAAGATGTCAAACAAAATCATGTTACCATGGCAACTCGCAAATAATTTACATCAAGTTACTAGTACCAACACATTTCGAAAGAAATTTTAGGAAAGTTCCAAAAATTTGGTGGTGTTTTATATTTTATGTAAAAGTAACAGAGTGGAACTTGGGGTGGAACGAAAAGCTCCCCCTAGAGCAGAGCAGAGCTAGAAAAGAAAATGTGGTCGATATATTTCGCAGCAGATCTACCGCTGCTCTAGAATAAAATTAAGCTGTTTCTTTCGGTTAGTTCCTTAACTTGTAATTAACTTGTTTCTTGCACCTATTTTATTTGTATTTATTGATAATATAGGGAACGTGACGTGTGTAAAGGAGATGTTCAAGGGTATTCTTTGGAATTCCATTAGATTTGGAAGAAACGCAACAGGGTCCTGCCCTGGAAATTCAACAGGTAGCGACATATGTACTTTTGACATTGGATGAAAAAAATTGAAATGTCTGCTCACACTAGGTTTTCTGCATTTTCGACATTTTATTCTGGTCATCATTTATTTATTTTATTTTATTTTGATAGCTTATTTGCTTTAAAAAAATAGTTACTACAGACAAAGAGTTAATCATCAAAATGACATTTTACCTATCCATCATAATAAACAAGGGTTCATTAACGTCTTTTTCTTCTTTTTTCGGACGTGACATAAAATCAAGTAAGGGTAACCAACTGCCAGT
>JAOBAT010122220.1:0-13318 GCA_026413305.1 Hydrozoanthus tunicans
GTGATTACCAGCTAATTTTACACAAAGAGGCGGGATCCCGATGGTAGCCTTGTTTATATTAATATTTTGTATTTGGTCACTGACCTCATGGCTATCAGGAGTCAGCGACTCTGATATGTAGATCTTGTTTCTTCCATCGCTGTCTTCTGTCAGGTCCCCAAAGTATTTGAATTCGCGATCTTCGTCCCTTAAAATTTGCTTCTGCTCTCGTAAAATTTGTTTTTCACATTTCTGCGAGAAAATTTTACAATCATCTTGTCAGAAGCATCTCTACTGAATGTAGGTAACGGATGTGCAGTAGAGATATCTGATTCCTCGAGTTTGATCCCCATTTCTTCGGCAAGCGAAGTAACGATTTCTTCGCACGTGTGATCTTGCGAAGGCAGGACGCCGGTAATCTCGACGCAATCCCTGCGGAGATATTGGGCAGTTTCTTCTATGTCGTGCTTCGATTTCTCTAGATCTTCCTGCAGCTTTGTTACTTCTTCCTTTGCACTTTTAATTTCAGCTCTAGCGGTGGTGGATTTTGCGTTTGAGCTTTGGATTTGGCTGAGGAGTTCATCATACTTCTTGGAGAAATAATCTACCGAGCCTTTCATCTCAGCGATTTTTGTGTTCATTTGTTCTATCTTTTCGTTGATCTATTTGATTTCCTTTTTGATCAGTTTCTTTACATCATCCATACTTGCCATGTTTACAGAACTGTTCATAACACATATACTGATATTACACTGTGTAAATAAGCCGAAATTGGCAGAAATTTGAAGAGCTCACATAAAGACGTCCGGCGCCATTGGCGCCATATGCTAATCCGTTGCATTTACGAAACTGCATAAAAATTGCCCAACTGGCATCTTGCGCTAGAGGAACTTGTAGTTTGTTATTAAAAGCACAAAAAATGAACAGTGACAAACTGCCAGAAATTAGTAGCTCTGTACAAAACGGTCCCTTGGTATAAAGTTCAAACTTTATCCACAATTTCTCATACGGAGCTTCTCTCACTTTCACGACTTCTATAATTGGTCATTTGCAAAATCTTACGTGCATGCATGGATTCACTACATGAATCATCTTCGCCAATACCATAAAAAGGATAAAATATAGGTATGATAACTTTTTTGGTTTCATATAAAACAGCAAACGTTTGCACTTTAAATTCCCTGCCTGATGAGGATCAAAATAATCGAAAGCGTTTGCCAATTTTTTATACAACAAAAAAGTTTTAAACATGAATGGATTCATGAGTGATTTTGTGGTCACAGATGCCGGAAAGCTCTACCAAAAAAAAAAATTCGACCCAACAGTTTCAGTTTGTTACTCTATTTACAGCATTTTGCGTTACTGACACACACAGTATCTACAAATAGCCTGAAGCCAGTCTAGACAAGTAGTTTGAAGACGCTGTTAACAGCACAATAGATTCACACACGAATGTACAGTTACAACTACAAATTTCTTAAACGGATGGCCAGTCATGTGTACGTGTGCGTATTAGCAGATAGAAAGATTTTAACAAGGTTAATCAAAAAAAAAAAGGAGCGTTGCTACAGTTCCCTCGATGAAAGGCACTCAACCAAGTCATCCGGCCCGACCATGTTTTTGACGTTTGTTCCCCAAGTTCAGACAAAGCAGAGCTTTGCTAGGTTGAGGACAACGAAAACGGCGGGCTGAAACACGTTATGGGTAAGAGTTACAGTAGGAAGATTATATATTTAAAATACTTGAAACCAAATGGAGCATAATCTATATATTATCAAGTAAAATCCACAGCAATATGTTGGTACTTCTAACTTTTTCTTTGGATACAACACATGCAAGCATACTTTAATTGATATCAAATAGCTATTAACCGGTCAGTGCCAAGTAAATTAAACTTTAGAAGACACAGTCAGAAAACTAATACTAGTTAATACTTTTGCTTTTGTAGAGAGCAGTTGTTTACTACAGCTGTACGTGTAAGTTCGATGGGCGGTAAAGGGGGACCAACGGTAACACCAAAGTTAAGAACGGCAAGCCAGCCGTACATTGAAGATGTCATATAGCTGGATGTTCTTGAAAGGATCCAGCAGAATAGAGCAGGAACAAGTCCATTTCCTATGGCGGTGATCGGGCACATCAAAAGCAAGAAGACAGCTGTTGAACATGTAGAGGTGAACGCTAAAGTCTCAAAACCTTCCAGTTCAAGCAATTGGATATTATAAAAATATGTGCAGCTTATCGAGCTGACACGAAGAACGTTAAACAAATATCGGTGTTATCGTTGTTCATCATACTTGGCCTTTCTTCACATCAAGCTGTACATTTTTCACAGCGAAACTAAACAAAAACTGCATTTATACAGTATTACTTTGCATGGCTGAACAAAATACAAAAAACTAGAATAATCAATAACACTTTTTAGAATTAAGAACATAAAAACTTGTCTGTTCTAGACTACTACTGTTTTGAGCTTGTTTTACATATATTGAAACAGCTTTCAGAATTATGCAATTTTAGCACTTTCTTACATTTTGATGTTCATTATAGTGTTCAACAACAAAACTTTTTTGTCTGTTCTTTTGTTGATCGAAAAAGTTGTCCCTGAGAGGTTGCAACCGGTTAAAGAGAGGTTGTTTTGATGACATTCAAATCGTCGACATGTGCTTTCTAAACCTCAACTGACAAATACAAATAAAATACGTTTCTTAATTGCATTTAAAATGTACTCAAACGCTTTTCTGTACTTTGGAAGACGCCAAGCATATATCGTGGGATTTATGAGAGAATTGACAATAACTAGTTCAATACTTGTAAAATAAACCCTAGTAAAACTTACATCCCTTATTTTTTTGGACTTAAAAGTAAATGAAAGTAGCGAAACTGTAATACAAGGTAATATACAAAGCTTAAATGCAGTTAAAATTATAACTGCAGTTCGCGTAACAGCTTTCTCTCGATTGAAAACGTTTTGCAATGCAGCCTGATTTTCTAAATCGATGGCTTCTTTGATTTTCTTTCCTTGACTGCGTACTGAAAAAACTAGTTTTATATTCAGAAACATTAAGACAACTAAGGCAACAGATGTGTGAAAAAAAGAAATAACATTGTAGTGTGTGAAGGAGCATTGAACCACTGGAATTAAAGCCAGAACTATACAGTAAACCCAAAGAGCTAAGTTAAAATTTCTGATCCTCTTCTTCGTTATTCTAGAAGCATACTGCATGGGAGTTTGAACTGCGATCAATCGGTCTACGGATAAGGCAACCATGCTGTAGATTGACACTATCATTGCAAGAGGAATTGTAACTAAAACAATTCCAGTGAGAAGATATTTGCTTAAGGATGGCTGGTAAAGCAAAATCGTGGTGAAGAGTGGACTCACAACAGCACCAACCATCAAGTCTGCAAGAGCCAAATTGAAAATGATGTAGCTGGAGGGAGCACTCCTAATGTTCTTGAAAGGATCGAGCAGAATGGAAGCAAGAACAAGGCTGTTTCCTGCGATGGTTATGGGCGATGATATTATTGTAGTAGTTCCTAACGCCATTGCAAAATTAGAGGAGTTTTCCACTGTCTTTCCATGAAATGAGCGAAGAGCCAAACATTCAAACATTGCAGATATGTATACGTTCTAAAATCAAATTTATCCGAGATGGTTCGCGTCTAGCTATATAGCTGTCATTTTATGGTTGAGAGTACAAGAGGTTAAGGAAGTAATGTTTTAAGTAGGAATTTAATATAAGGAACTTGTTGTTTAAACAGATACTTAGCATAACAGTGTTTTGTACTGTAGATAATGAAAAGTGAATTGCAAAAGCAATATACAGATGAGCAGCAATTGTTTAAAAAAAGCTATATTATCTTGAAAATCTAGTTGTGATAAACACACGCTCACTTGTTCAACTCCATTGTTTAACTGTTTTGTTTTGTCGTACATATGATCTTTTTGAAAAACATTCTAGTCTATAATCTATTAAACAATCATCCACTATGGCTTCGATAAAACAAAAAAAAAATAGATTGGAATTGCATTGTTTTGACAAATGTTCTTTATGACAATTTTATGATCTTTTGGTAAAATTTTAGCTTTAATTGAAAAATTTCCATTCTAACAAAAAGAATCTATGTCAAAGAGTAATTTATGATATCCACACAGAAAACAACTAGATTTTAGAAATCCCGAGATCTTCCTTGATTAAGAAGGTTACAACAGGAAGCTGATGTAAATCCAACAATTAAACAAGGGATTTGTTTAAACTTTATTGAACCACACAAAAATTTGTTCTTTAAATATTACCAGTTTCATTTCCTAGTATTGTTATGCGTTTTACAAATCAAACTACAAAGAGAGAGAAGAATATCGATTGCGTATACTTCTGTACACATTGATTCTTATCAAAAGTGGAAGCGAAAGGTCCTCCGTATTATCTAGGGTTTCACAAACGTCATAAATCTTAAAGGATCACCAGTCGTCTAAATGTTTCTTAATAAACTAAACGAGTGTACCCATCGTTAACCTCTCAGAAAGCTAGCCTTAGACAACTCCCCAGCTTTTGAAGCAAGCAGATTCAAAATTTAATTAAAATCACGTTTAAAAACAAAGCTAGTTGGGTCTATGATTTACACAGAACATCAGTCTCAAAAGTTTATATTCTTTTCAGAAGCCAACCTTTATAAACTCCAAAGACTGTTACTTAGAAAATTAAAAACGGTCTTTTGAATCAGGTTAAAGGGATGGAAGCAGATATACAGAAATACGGAATACGCTTGCCTACTTAATCATTTTAAAGAAATAATCATGCAGGAAGCAGCGCTTCAAACGGAATGGAAAATATGTATAAGTCAAAATATTTACCTTATTTTCAAAATCTGTAAAGGTTCCATATCAATTTCACAAATCTAGAATTTAATAACTTTTCTTTGCTGCAGAAATTTGCGATAGCATAGCCCGAAAAGTTGGCCCTTTTGCATCTGCTAGTAAACCTAACACAAAATGTCAAAACTTTGTAAATTCTACAAGTCTATTCTTTCTTGCTTTTTGCTCTTATGGCCAATTTTTTGAAGCAATGAAGTGGCTGTGGTGTTTTGCGCAAAGCTACCAAGTCTAACTGCTTGCAAGATGTTGCACAATTTCTAACCCCCGTTTCGTTTTCCGTTGGTCTGTTTCAACATCTGATTGAAGCAGACATGCATGTAGAATATTCTTACAGTAAGAGGGACAACACATCTAAAATGAACCCAGAAGTTTGATTTTGGTCTTGACTTCAAGCATGTGGCCCCCGACATGCTTTGCAGACGACAAGCACAGGACTCCTGTAGCATACATCCCCCTTACAAGTAAACGTAGCTAGAGTTAACCATACAGAGTAATAACAAATTGACAAAACTAAATTTCTCTTGTCTGATTTAACTCACACTGACCGTATCAGTACATCGAGAAAATTTAACATTGTTGATTAAAGAAAAATCCTATCTTGAATGCTAGAGTTTCCCACTGAAAAACAATGGATACAAAAGGACGATAACACGTACATTGAACGGTGCCCTAGACATTTATCTAAAGCTTTCATACGCTTATTTCACTCTTCGTATATCGTTTAGCAAGCATGACGTCTTTCGTCTGTTTTCTGGTGGAGCTCAAAGGTTACTCCTCTATTTTTCTTGAACTGACTTGGTTTCGGTTGAGAGCGACGACAGAAAGATCACAACTGGATAAAGCGATGTTGTTTTGATAACATTCAAATTTTCCTGATGCATGTGTTTGCTCAGATCTCAATCCAAGTAAAGCACGTTCCTTCATTTGAATTAAAATGTATCCAAACGCTTTTCTGTACTTTGGAAGACGCCAAGCATATATAACAGGGTTCATGAGACAGTTGAGATAAGCCACACCACTCGCAGTATAATAGGCCCAAAATTGACTTGTATGTACGCGTTCATCTAGCACATGCATTACGTTTGGTTTAAGTGATCCAATGAGAATGGAAGTCAAAATATAAGGCAGAAGACAAACTTGAAACGCAGTAACAATGATAATTGCAGTTCGCGTAACAGCTTTTTCTCGACTAAAGACGTTTTGCAGTGCAGACGAATTTTGCAAATCGAGGGTTTTCTTGATTTTCATTCCTTGGCTGCGTACTGAAAACACTAGTTTTATGTTCAGAATTATCAAGATAATCGATGCAACAAGTGAATGAGTAAAAGCAAAAATGGTGTGCAATAAAAAAGAACATGGAACTACCTGGATTACTGTTAGAATGACACTGTAAATCCACATAAACAGATTGAAGTTTCTAATTCTCTTCTTTGTTACTCTAGAAGCATATTGCAAAGGAGTCTGAATTGCAATCAAACGGTCTACTGACAGAGTCATCATGCTGAAAACTGACACCCCCATTGTAATAGGAGATGTAACTTCCAAAATTCTGGTGAGTAGAAGAGGAATGTTGCTCGAGGTTGCTTTGTAGAACAGAGCAGCTGTGAAAACTGGATTCACAAAAGCACCAACCAGCAAGTCTGCAAGAGCCAAATTGAGAATGATGTAGCTGGAGGGAGCACTCCTAATATTCTTGAAAGGATCAAGCAGAATGGAAACAAGAACAAGGCAATTTCCTGCGATGGTAATCGGTGATGAAATTATTCCAGCAACTCCTACTGCTCTTGCCATACCTGGGGAATTCGTCCCTAGATTAGCATAAGATAAGATAAAAGTCGAACAGTTAACATTAGACATTGCGGACTGTTCCCGAGAATTGCCTTACTGTGTTGTTAAATCTTCTAAACATTCTATGAAGGCATTTTAAGTGTTGCTTCGCAATATCAAAGTAAAGAAAACTGTAGCTGAAGAAGAAACAACAATTAAAAAACAGAAAAGCCAGCTATTTTTTATTCGATTCAACCCTGAGGAGAAATTAAAAGACGCTCACTTGTTTATTCTTTTCAATCTATTGAATTGAAAAGCACTGAAAAGCCGGGAAAGCCTTTGATGATTCGTTGCAACAATGAACATTGATAATAAATTTATGACGCCTCAAATGAGAAAACAAACAAAACAGAAAACTTCTTGAGTTAGTTTGGGCTCGCGTTTTGAACAGAAAAGGGTAACCTTCTGACGCTTTGGTTCAATTAGTCAAAAATTGTTTCGAGGTAGTTGCTCTATCATATGTACTATGTAGGAGCTTGTGCACTGAGTTACTAGTAGAAAACATTTATTGTTTTTTTTATAGTTGGAGTAGTGTTAAATTTTTGAAATAACACAGTTGCGCTACAGCTGTTAATCACACATTGAAGATGATTTATATAAACAATTGTGATGAATGGATATGGCAAAGAAATCGGCAACGGTTTCTGCAAATTTTGTAGTTCGACGGTAAGCCTCTAATTAGGTCTAAAAACTTTAGAAACCTAACAGGACAGAAACAATAACGAGGCCGGCCGTTTGCTGCACCTGTTGTTTGCGATAAAAGAGTTATTGAAACCAACAGCGCCATTATTAAAACCAAATATTACCAAAGAACTTTCAGAAAAGTTTCCCTCTGCCTCTTACGAATTAATAAAAGGAGTTTGTTAATGGACGCCGGACGTTGATTGATATTTGAAATAAATTAAAATCCGATCTAGCTTGCATTAGGTCACAAAAAGGTTTTGAAAATTGTGTCAGAAGAAAACAACGTTTCTGTTCAATCGAATTTACTTTGTTGACCAGGTGAAAAAGCTTTAGAGTATGTAACATGTCGGTTTCTTGCTAGAAATTATTCATCGGGCGAAACATATGCAAGGAAAAGCGCTCTTTATGTTCAAGGTTATTGGCTATGATTTCCTATCCAACTCATTTCTTATAAAAGGCTAAAATCTTATCAGCAAAAGATCCTTTTATCTGTATTTGTTCGTAAGGAAGAAAAGCTGTCCTCTTTTAATTGAAAAAAATGGACCATTGTCCATTATTGATTTTGTTTATTAAGAACTATTTTTTACATTAGATTTTTACACGACCTCAGATTATTAAACAGCTTTATTACTACAAAAAAATTAAATAAAAAAGTAGCAAAAAATATGGAACTCGGTTTTATAACTGGTCAAGGTGAAAGTGCTAAATCTAATTTTGAAACGTATTTTCAGTTTCGCCTCCATATGCCTTAAACTTGGTGTCGATCTGAGATGGGTTACGAACTATATACCCAACCATTATTTTTTGAAAAAAGATAAAAGCTTATCCCGTGTTTTTTCAATTGGTTTGGAAATGAAATTTTGTTACCCACATTCCAAGACAGTTTCTGCCTAAAACACAAAAAAAGGTTTCTGTTGATAGCCTTGCTTGTAGTCTTAAGCTAACATGACTTGTGTAGAAGCCACCTTGGAAGTCACATTTGCAGCTTTCGCAGCCAAATTGTTATCAAACGTTTTTACTTCAAAGAACAAAGTGACCCTCAACCTGAAGGTTTGCCATTCCATGTTGATTTCCATAGAGCATATAAATGGATTACGGTTTATTAAACTAAACTTCTACGCCCTTATTAAATTGTAGCTATATAACAAACACAGGGCCGTAAGAAGTCGGGGGGGGGGGGAGTTCCTAGCCGCCCCCCAATTAATTTCTCGTGAGTCATAGTTTCTATCTTACAACAATTTTGAATTAAACACTGACTGGCCTTCTATGCTATGCTCGCAGCCCTCCAACCACGCGTTTATCTCTTATTTTCTTTGACATGAATGTCAAAGAAAAAAACGAAATTATAATATAAGGTAATAAACAAAGTTGAAATGCAGTTAAAACTATAACTGCGGATCGCGTAACAGCTTTCTCTCTATTGAAAACGCTTTGCAAAGCAGCTTGATTTTCAAAATTAAGGGTTTTCTTGATTTTCATTCCTTGTCTGCGTACTGACAAAACTAGTCTTATGTTCAGAAACATTAAGACAACTGAGGCAACAGCTGCATGAGTAAAACCAATAATGGTGAATCGTAAAAAAGAGCAATTGGCAACCGGAATTAATGCTAGAATAATAGAGTAAAGCCACAGAGCTACGTTAAAGTTCCTGATCCTATTCTTCGTTACTCTAGAAGAATATTGCATGGGAGTTTGAACAGCAACCAATCGGTCTACGTATAAGGCAACCATGCTGTAGATTGACGCTCCAAGTACAATGGAAGTTGTAACTTGAAAAGGTTGGACGAGAAGGGTTGGAGTTTTGCCTGAGATTGTGTCGTAAAACAAAAAGGCTGTGAAGAGTGGACTCACAACAGCACCAACAAGCAAGTCTGTAAGAGCCAAATTGAAAATGATGTAGCTGGAGGGAGCACTCCTAATATTCTCGAAAGGATCGAGCAGAATGGAAGCAAGAACAAGGCTGTTTCCTGCAATGGTTATGGGCAATGATATTATTGTAGCAGTTCCTAACACCGCTGCAAAATTGGAGGAGTTTCTCACTTTGTTTCCAAAGAATGAGAGAGGAATACGACATTCAGACATTCTAGCAATGTCGCAGGCTACAATACCGCAGACAAATTGCTTTCAACCAGATTTTCAAGCTGTGGTGGTTGAAACCTCAAGATGCTTTTTGAAAGCATTGATCGATCGAGTCTGGTAATCCAATGTTTGAAACTATGTATTTATAATCTTTAGAAACGACTTTTTCGACAGATAGTTTGCATAACAAAAATGCTGCTCTATAAATAATGTAAACTAAATTATAAAGACAAAAGCTATGAGCGGTAGTTGATAAAAGCAGCTATATAACACAAGATTTCGGTAAACATTTCTCTCATTTGTTTAAGTCTTTCAATGTGTTTTAGTTACTGAATGAAATGATTAATAATTTTTCCTCAGTAGCCACGCTTCGAACCCATAAAATGTCTGACTAACGGTTAAAAAATCTTACCAACAAGCCGTACAGGAACTCGTGCTTGGGGGCTAGGTCACCAAGTTTAATTCTGGATGGCTGCTTTTACCAACATTACAAGTCCCCAGTATTCTGCACTTGTAGCTATCACGGTTAAAATAAGCAAATTTGATGGATGGATCTACAACAACTCCAGTGAGGAAATCTTTTTTGAATGAGAATATTGTTTAATTCTTGCAGATGACATCTTTTACCAATATACGGTTTGATGGTGCACTTCTGTTATCACCCGAAAAAAGTACAGAAATCCCCGGTGCCTAAGCAAAGTTTTTGCGCTCTTTTGACGAATCTTGAACTGCTTCTCCATGAGACGGAATTATTTTTCAATTGTTGGGGTTAATAATAGAATCTAAACCGTGTTTGGAGCTTTTAAAATTAACTGAAAGCCGGTGCAGTTTGCATCGGGCCCAAATAGAGCAGTTAGATTATGTCGAAAAATTGTCGCTCTTTGAAATTACCTTATTAATTAGTTGAAAGGAAGTACTTTTATGTCAGTTTTCAGCATTTTTCAGGCTTAAGACCATGTGGCATTAAGAATTAATTAACTGATAATGGAACAAAGAACGTTTTATGGTCCCCAAAAATGAAAAAGGCTGCTCTCTTTTTAATTAAAAAAGGTTCCAGTAATTTCCACTTGTATTGACAAAGGACTTGGTTTTGTTTTGAAGTTTCAAGGTCTCAGATTAACAGAAATTAGATATATGAGATAAATTAAAAAACAGAAATATAAGGTTAATTGAAAAACAGAATTATACGATAAATTGAAAAAAGCAAAAATTTAAGATAAATTGAAGAACAGAAATTTAAGATATATTAAAAAACAGAAATATAAAATGAAATAAAAAACAGAAATATAAGGTAAATTGAAAAATAAACATAGAAGATAAATTGAAAAACAGAAATATAAGATAGATGGCGAAATAACTAACTTGGTTGTCGTAAACAGCCAACTCGGTATTAAGAAAACTCGTTTCCCTTTTTTTTTCAAACTTTAATCAGTCAATCTTCAAGAGTTATAAACTTTACTTTACATAAACCTTGTCTTCCACTTCTAACTATTTTGACGACGTTTACAAATTATTTGTCTCACCTACAATCCCGGGAAATAAAAAAAAAGGATTGGCCCAATTTCTTTAATTTGGAAGTACTTAGAAATTTACTTTTTTGGCAATGTCTTCTGTTGGAAGAACTAAAAAATATCTTTTGGTTGATTATGCAATGGCCATATTTGAACATGCGATAAATAGGGTAAAGTCTTCTGCAAACTCGGTTTTGCATTTTTCCCGCTCAGCTTACGATCGGAGTTTAACTTAAAGGAACAAAGTAGAATCGACCAACAAATGCCTTTAGACCCTTATTTCTTATTCAAGCATTAACCGAAAGTATAAGAATGGTTACCTTCCACTTATGAAGCGGTTTTACGTAAGGGCAGCCACAGAAAGATTGCAGCTGGATAAAGCGATGTTGTTTTCGTGACGCGCTAATCTTCGAGCTGTGTTTGCTGAATGTTCAGCAGAACAAGTAAAGTGCGTTTCTTAAAAAGACTTAAAATGTACTGAAATGCTTTTCTGTACTTTGGAAGACGCCAGGCATATATCATGGGATTCATGAGAGAATTGAGGAGAAGTATTCCTACGGCTGTATAATAAATCCAAACAAAATTTGCGTTTATATATTTATCTTTTAATCTTTTTGATATAAATGTTAGCGAAAGAAAAGAAATTATAATATAAGGCAACATACAAAACTGAAATGCAGTTAAAATTATAACTGCTGTTCGCGAAACAGCTTTCTCTCGATTGAAAACGTTTTGCAAGGCAGCCTGATTTTCTAAATCGACGGTTTTCTTCATTTTCTTTCCTTGACTGCGTACTGAAAAAACTAGTTTTATATTCATAAACATTAAGACAACGGAGGCAACAGATGTGTGAAAAAAGCCAATAACAGTGAATCTCGAAAAAGTGCACTGAACTAGTGGAATTAATGGCAGAATTATAGAGTAAATCCACAGAGCTAGGATGAAATTTCTGATCCTCTTCTTTGTTACTCTAAAGGCATATTGCATGGGACTTTGAACTGCAACCAATCGGTCTACGGATAAGGCAACCATGCTATAGATTGACACTATCATTGCAATAGGAGCTGTAGTTTTTATAATTCGGATAAGTTGAGTTTGAGTTTTGCTTGAGGTTGGTGTGTAAAACAGAAAAGCTGTGAAGAGTGGACTCACAACAACACCAACAAGCAAGTCTGCAAGAGCCAAATTGAAAATGATGTAGCTGGAGGGAGCCCTCCTAATGTTCTTGAAAGGATCGAGCAGAATGGAAGCAAGAACAAGGCTGTTTCCTGCGATGGTTATGGGCGATAAAATTGTTGAAGCAGCTCCTATCATCGTTGCAAAGACAGACGAGTTTCGAATTGTGTTTCCATAACTTGAGACAGGAATCCAACATTCGGACATTGTAGCAATGTCGCAGAAAAAATTATAAGGCTGTTGGTGGCTGAGTCTTAATACTCTTTATGAAAGAATTGCCTTGGGTTAGAAACTGACAAAGGTTTCATACTACTAATCTTTTGAATCGGCTGCTTAGACAGATATTTTGCATAACAATGATATTGCATGCTGAATATTAAAAAATAAACTACTAATAAAAACACAGCTGTATGATCTTTAAAAGAGGTCTTATGGAAGATACTTTCAGTCGATAAACCTTTTTTTCATATTGCTTTGTATTCTAGACCAAATTATCTCTTCGAAAACAATTCAGTTTTATCAAAAGAAGATCCATACACTTGCATTAGCATAAAAAGTAAGGCAGAACTACATTGCGATATTTCAACAAATCTTTTTACTCTATGCCCGAATTAATGAGTTTTTGTACAAAAACAAATTCGCTATAATTTATAAATTTAAGTAACGCTAAAAGCGAATATGAAGGTTTCTGTACATCTTGTCACATTGTAGCTGGAATCGATGTACCCTCGCATTGAAGACAATGTTTTTTAAACACTTACCACTTGTCTCAATTCTGTTGCTTCTTCATTAATCTTGTGAAAAAAACCTTCTGACGGGTCTGACGCGTCTGACCGGTAATCAGAGGGTCGTGAGTTCCTGTAGCTCAGTGGGTAGAGCGTCTGACGGGTAGTCAGAGGAACATGAGTTCCTGTAGCTCAGTGGGTAGAGCGTCTGACGGGTAGTAAGAGGGTCATGAGTTCCTGTAGCTCAGTGGGTAGAGCGTCTGACGGGTAGTAAGAGGGTCATGAGTTCCTGTAGCTCAGTGGGTAGAGCGTCTGACGGGTAGTAAGAGGGTCATGAGTTCCTGTAGCTCAGTGGGTAGAGCGTCTGACGGGTAGTAAGAGGGTCATGAGTTCCTGTAGCTCAGTGGGTAGAGCGTCTGACGGGTAGTAAGAGGGTCATGAGTTCCTGTAGCTCAGTGGGT